>JAJEKB010020522.1:35683-70889 GCA_022393335.1 Macrotrachela quadricornifera | reverse complement strand
GATTATGAGTTATCAACATCATCGACTCCAATGAGTTCAGTACCTATTCAATTTCTTTTCTTTGGTATAAGTGCTCCAAGTGGTTGCTCAACACCTCCTTCAATCATTGGTGTTCGGCCTAATCTAGGTTTATATTCTAAATCCATTTTCGTTCTTCTATAAAATCCATTTTTCCTTTTAGCTTGTATTGGAACACCAATTGGTAAGTCAAAATTTCGATCTAATACACATCTAATTCTTATTGTATACTGTATAATTAAGTACAATTTTATAGAAATCTTTTATGCTTATATTCAGCAATATTTTTGATAATATTGGTTATTTTATTTCGATTAGGTAATCTTACAAATGAGACAGTGATTGCTGAAGTTGGCTGTCCAGGAAAGACAATAATCGAATTTACCACAAGTTCACCAATTGGTCTGATAAAGAGTGATATTACGAATCCAAGGACAGGTTAAATTATTTTATCTATAAATTTTCTTTTAATACAATTGTGCATTTTTCTATAGGTGTTTACATGATTATACTTCTCTTTACACCTATTGCTGATCAGTATGGTCCACAAGGATTTTGTGCTGCAGCAGTTGATAATACAAATGTGCAATCCGATCCATGGTGTATCACTTTCTTGGTAGGTTTTACTGCGCCAGATTTACAAACCCCTATATTGGTTCAAGGTTCTGCCTCTCCTGTTGGTACTGTTTTTGCAAATCAAAGCATTTTTTCAATTCAGAGTAAATGATTTCATGTCAAACAATAATTGATTATTCTCATTTTATTCAGGTAAAAATGGGATGACAGTGAATCGACCAGGTCACAATAGTACATATGTGTATTTCAATGATGCTACTTTGAATGGTACAGTTGTACTTTCATATGATTGTGGTTGGTCACCGAATGTAATTTATTCGAGTGATACTATTATTATTTATGCTCCATATGCTTGGGTACCTGGCCACCAATACTACGTCACATTTGACAGCGGTTTGCATTGTTTTATTTAATGATTTACTGCATTTAATAATTTTTTTTCTTTAAGGAGCATCTAGTGGTAATGATTTTTGTCGTAAGTTGAATGAGTTTATTTATTGATAAAAACAATAAATTGATAATTTTTTAAAAAGATGCTGAATCAGCTCCAATTACTGATCCTACATTCTGGCAGTTCGATATTTGGAATCCAAGTTTGTCGAGTACTACTACAACAACAACCACTCCACCTACTACTCATACAGTAACAACCAAGGTAAGATAACAAAAATGTATAAAATATTCGAGTTGTATTTAATTGCTCAGTATTTTTTGCTCAGTAAAAAATTAATTTTAGCACAATAGATTATTTGCCAGGCACAATAAAAAGTTTTAAAAAACCCACTATCTATTTAGTTGTAACTCAGTATTTTATTAAATTTTTCTCAGTAGAAATAGTATCATTATAAATAACAAAAAGTTATTGAAACAGTAATGCATTCTTTTATTTCGTTTGTCTGCCATGATATCATTTTTCACGAGTTTTAGCATCTTTAGCAATCAGTGGTTGTGATTTGCAATAGTTTAACCTAATGGGCATACCGACATGTTCGCAGATGAATTTTTTGAAAAAATCGAAGGCTGGATCATTTCCCTCTCTCAAAGAGAAACTGTTCCACTTCAAAGAGAAATGGTTTGTTTACCACATAAGATTCATCAGAACACCATTGGTTTGTTGCAACAATAATAAACAGAAATGCTTCATTGATTCCTTCACTTACAAGTAGAAATGAAAAATATTCAGAGAGAAATTGATATTTTTAAATAAAGTCAAATACCCCCAACAGTTTCTGTTCTAATTGTGAAAAAGAATAGAATTCAAGGAGATATAGATGAAATAAATAATCAGGAAATATATTCTAAATAAAGGTTTGAGAATAAATTTTATTTACGTAATGATTTCGTAATTCAAGCGTGATAGCACCTAATGCGACAAATTGCTTTACATCTAATGAGTTGTGATTGATGAAGATTGACGGTCTTTTCTACGTGCTTGAGTTTTTCCTTTTTGTCGATCATATTTTCAATTTTTTTTGTCTTATTCCAGTTGTGCCAGTTGTTCCATAAAAGCCGTTTAAAACATTTAAAAACAGGTAGCTGCGTATAAAAAGTTCGATTAAAGAAAAACCAATCTCATTATGCCGTTGCCATTAACGATGATTATCCCATAAGTATTTGTTAATCTACAAACACTAACGCTGTTTCTGTTTAAATTCAAGTATATACACAATACCGCATAATAGATTATATATATGTATTTCTTTCTTTCCATTTCTCCTTGTTATGCATGACTTTATGTGAGGTAAAGCATTTCTCCATAAATGGGAACAATTTCCCCTATCAACTGATCCAATTGTTCACTGCTGTTTTTTGTCATCTACGTTGTTTCTTTTTAGTATTCTTCGTATTTTCAATACTTGCAGGCTTACTTGCACTGGTCTCCTCAACAGAAATAGAATCCAGTACTTCAATCATATCCATCTCCATTCCCATTGTCAAATCAAATTAGATAGAGTAGTGTTCGAGAGAAATATTCACCTAATAAAATCACTACTGGCTCATCTCTTCTATTTTTCGAAACATCACCTTCAATTATTTGAATGAATTAGAAAAAGCCAATAATACTTGGAAGAGAACATAATCAGAAGGAAAAATGTCCGAGCTATGAAAAAAGAGAAAGAACCTTTGAGAAATATCTTGAAAAGAAAGAGAGGAAAAAGAAGATATGTATGCAAATGGTTCATGTAGCGTCTTGATTTATTGACACAATTGATACGCATTTACTGAATAAATGAATTAATTATTAATATTTTACTATTAATACCGTAGAAACTGTCAATTGACTAAACTGGCTACTAATTAACTGAGCAAAGATTATAATAACTGAACATCAAATATTATATTGATACTTCGATTTGTTTATTGAGAATTCGTATATAATACTAAGCAAATTTTACTTAACATTCATAAAAAAATGCTGAGCATTTATTTTCTTCCAAAAATATTCTATATTAATCATGCTATTTAGCCTGTAGGTACAACAACACCAATTGCTAATTTGACAACAACGGGTATTGTCATTACTACGCCTACTAATGCAACTACGGTAACTACCAGTACAACAACCAGTAGTACAGCAACTACATCTACAAGTATATTCATTTTTGATACGTTTCTATTTTCGATTTATCTTTTTTATTTTAATTTTATTCGTCGAACATCTAAGGAAACTTATCGGTTTTTTTCACAAAACCAAATTGATTATTCAAAAATACTTTTAATAACAATTTTTCACATGAATCTTTTGAGAAATATTCTGTAATATGAAATAGGCTTTTAGAAAAACTTTCATCTAATGTACTTTAATCAACGAGAATCGAAAATCACATGATTTCTTTCTAATTGAAAAGATCAAGCATTGTCTACTTCTTGAGAAGACTCACTGAAGTATATGATCATGATATTTAATTAATATTTTAGCTGAATCAACTACGACATCAACAATACCAGTAACGGATATGGATTTGATGACACCAAAAGACCTTGAAGATGCTTGTAAACAGTCCGTAGCTATGGGTACATTGATTTCGATGCTTGCCATGCTTCCAATCCATATGATCGGAATGTATGTTCTCTTCATTAAAGCTGATCAAATGTTCAATCCACATCGACTCTTAGCCAATCAACGACAAAAAAGTTTTACCAAGCGTCTCGCCAACAAATAGTGAAAGACTACTCTTTGTAAGAATAAATAGAAACATTTCTATAATATATCTAATTAAGTGACACAAAAAAAGACTTCCATTACATATATAAACTATTGTATTCTTTTAATAAATGTAAAAATAAACGTTTCATTGTTTAAGAGTTCTTGTTGTAGTATAAAAAAAGAAGAAAGCAAGCTCGAAAATTTATGAATATTTGTAAAAGATGCGTGCACCCACCAACATGCACGAACCCCCAAAAGTCCATCAGATACCCTCAAGAACAGTCATAAACACTCACAAATATTCAACCAAAGCGAAATCTACATTCAAACAGTTAATCCATATACGAGAATGAGCCGATCCAAAGATTTTAGGAAATACACGATTACTCACGAACAACTACCAGTGTTTTCAAACGCTCAAAGTAGTCCATCAAAATGATCTGCTAGCTACCTCAACAGGAAAAATTTCTGGTTTTGCAAATTTGCAAATCTAATCTGAATCAAGGTAAGGGTAGTTTATGGATCTGTATCGTGTCAAACTGAAATGATCAACAAACAACTTTTTCTAACTCTTTTGGGTGTTCATAAATACTGGTAGCTGTTTGTGGGTGTATTTGTTGGATTTTTGAGTGTTCGTGGGTGAATTTTTCAAGTTTATCTTCTATATATTCTGCTTTATTATGAATATGTTGAGTATTATTATTCATTAGGACATTCATAGAAAATGATTCTATTTGAGACAAGTATGTGAATAAAATTTTTACGATAATCACTAACTGTAATATATTAATCCAGAAGACTTTCGATAACTTGTACATGATCATCTAAATTGAATGTGCTCGAAAGAAAGAAAAATAACTATCTTCAAGTAATTGAAATACATATTGATATATTGTCCTATGTTTACCGAATCGTATCTTATAAAGGATCTTCAATATCTTATTTTTTGATATCTATTGTAAATAATATACAATCAGGTAATATGAAATTTAATAATTTTACAGTTATTTCATATTTCAATAATCTCATTAGTACAAATATGAATTTCACTATTATTATGCTCAAATAGACCAAGTATATTGATATGGATGTGTCTCTCTTAATTATTATTTCCATGAAAAGATTCAAAAAGTAGATCATTTTTGACCAATATCAATGTCTAATCATCAGACACTACTGTAGAAGCAATACTCAATAGTTTGATTGGTAACTTATTGATGTACATTCATTTCATAAACATCATATGTTTCAAATTCATTACAAACATATTCAATGTTATTCAAAATTTTTTAAGGACATATCTCAGTTTACAAAAAGTAATTTATGAAAGTCAAACTAAGATTGAATATAGATAGCATACACGAATATTTCAGACATTTTATCTTTTTATGTATTCGTACATACATATTATTGTAATTGTAAACGTTTATAATTGAAATAAAGTTGAGTAATCATTACAGCATGATCTGTCTGTAATATAAATTTATCTCTTAAAGTTTGATAAGAGTACAAAAGATTTCTCGCAAAAAATGCCTATGATTTATCTTACCTAGAAAGAAATGAAAAGCATCCGATAAAAATCTAGAACAACACAACTTTTACAGATATATAAAAATGGCAGAGAATTAAAAATTTTGTTGATTAAAAAGGAAAAGATAAGCAGTTATTAGTGACATCTATATTGATTTTTAGAAGAAGTTCAATGACAGATATAGACTGGTTTGATCAATTATGCCAATAAAAAATCAATCCTTAATAAATCGAATTCTATGTTCTTCACGAGTTTTATATTGATAATAGTATGTTGTTCAAATAATTGTTTATCTTTGAATATAAATGAACCTATGAAAACAAATGGAATTCTTTAAATACTACTCAATATTAATTGTGAAAAATATTTTTATATTTTTAGAGAAAAATTTATGTCATATTATAATCATTATTTATCGTGGTATTGGAGAGAAAGAAACTTATTTATTAATTGTAAAAAAAAATAAATTCGACTTATTTAAAACTTTTTGCTTTCAGATGATACATTTTATATCAATTCATCTTTATAAATTTTTTAAAATCAATATATTTTCTACATATCAGTCCACGAAAGCTAAGATATGAAATATCTGTTTAAAGAATCAAAGTCGCTTGAATAAAAATAAAAAAAAAAATTTAAAATAGAGAGAATATGCAATGTAATCAACAAAAAAAAGTAGTTCGAATTTCCTGCAGCAGCTTTAGTCTCTAATAAACACATATTATATCGCTTTTCTAACCTATAAGTTATGACGTTATCTACTTGTTTTTACTCGTTCTGTAAATAATTTTAAACTGTCTATATAATTAATATTTAGAAAAGATCCAGATTATTATTTGTTTATATCGAACAATTTTATACGAATGGTTTGAGAGTGATGATAATAAGAGAAATGAAAGTATCACTGTTCGAATCTTGGTCATGGAAAAGAAAAAATGTGTCATATGATGAAACTGCATTGGGCACTGAAAAAAATGACGATTAGCTATTTGAAATCACCAACCTACCTTCTGATGACACAATTAAAATATTTTATTTTCTATTAAATTAATATTATTTATAAATGAATAGGTAAATATTCAAATTCCTTATTTGTAAAGTAATTCGATCATATTTTTATTATTTAAAAAATAAGATTTTTTTCTAACTAAATAAATCGAATTTTTTAGTTTTTAATTTCAATAAAAGAATGATGTATCCTTTATTTACTATAAGTAAATATATCAAACGCCTTTTCTTTTTTTACTATTATTAATATTATAGATACAGAACAGAACGATACGATTTATTCTATAGACAAATGCAATGAAAACAAATATCATCATTATCTTTTATAAAATATTAAATATTCCATAAAATTATTTTTTATTTTTAGATAAAAATTTAATGTATTTTAATAATGCAATATCTTTCAATAATTTTAAAACGATTAATATTTTGTTTATCAATTGAACGTTGGTTTTTTCGTCGATATCATTTTCATTCAACAATATGTGTAAAATTTCTTCTATGTCTAGTAATATTATATTTATTAAGTATAATAACCGGTGTGCAATATTATATATGGTTAGAAAAATCATTTAAAAATGAATATCATTTAACAATGACACATATTGATATTACAAAAATAGATGAAGATAATCCAGAAAATATTTTACGTGAACCAAAAAATATTATTTCAAATAAATTTATTATTAAGAATGAATATTTATGTAATGATAAACAATTAAAAATAAATAAACAACCATATTTACTTATATTAGTCAAATCAGCTATTGAAAATTGGAAAGCAAGACAAGCTATTAGAATAACATGGGGAAGAAAAGATCTTTTAGAAAAAAATTCTATTAAATTAGCTTTTGTTTTAGGTAAATTTTATTACTTTAACCCTTTTGAGACGATATAAGCCACTAATGACTCACAATGTTTTTTAATAAACGTATTTAGAGATAGAAAATGTAACCATTTATTCTAAGTCACACGTTATTTTCTTTAAAAATTAAATAATATCTATATTATTTATTATAGGTATAAATGCATTGAATACAAGTGTTCAACAAGAATCTGAACAATATGGAGATATTATTCAAATTGATAAACTTGATAATTATTATCATAATTCATGTAAGTTTTATTGAATATACAAGATTCTATATAACCTTTTTCTAGGAAACTAAAGCTATAATTTCAGCTTGAATACTGAATGAATTTTATACCAAATTAAAGGGAATCGAAAACTGGATTTATTAATACTAAATTATGAAATTTTTCGAAATTCTATACTTTTTTCGGCATAGAAAATTAAGGCACCAACAATTGGGATATAGGATGAAATATTATTACATCGTATTTATTTTTATAAAGATTGATAGCAACAATCTTCTCTAAAATAATATCATCGATAAAATTTTCTTTTAAAACTAATTTTTTTAGGCGAAAATGAAGACTGAAATTTAAGTATTATTTTAGTGAGTTAAAATGTATTATATGTTATCTCTTTAAGTCAAATTGTATTGATCGATGACTATAAAATATCATTTTACAAAACAAAAATCTTATTATTTGTTTGTTTTTTTTCTTTCTTTCTAATATAGATAAAATGGTAATGATGCTCCGGTGGATAAATGAATATTGTACATTTAAATCTGATCGATTTCCATATAATGATCTTCGAAAATATGTTTTATTTGTTGATGATGATTATTATATTAATATAAATTCTTTATTAATATATATAGATAAAGTTGATAATGATCCTGATATGACAACATATGAAAGACGAACATTTTTAACTGGTTATGTTTATAATGAATCTCGTCCACGTCGATTTATTAATGATCGTTGGTATATATCAATAGATGATTATCCGTATGATCGTTATCCACCTTATGTAACAGCTGGATGTTTTTTAATGACAAGATCTAATGCACGTTTATTTAATTTAGCATCAAAATATATTAAATTATTTCGTTTTGATGATATTTATATAGGTCTTTTAGCTTATTCAATGTCAATTAAATTAATACCAAATAATAATTTATTTTCATCATATGGATCACTATTAAATAATAGAAAAGGATTTTTTTCAAAATGGAAAAATTTATTTTCGAATCAGATAGATATAAATACAACAATTCAACCAATTTGTATTCATGGATATCGTGGAGAAGAATTAATTCAAATTTGGAATGATATTTATCAAACTAATTTAACACTTTTTACAACTAGTTGATAAATAAGAAAAAGATATATTTAATTTTGTTATAGTCAAATCTGATTTTTGCTAATATTTACTTACAAATGATCAAGATAAAACAAAACATCTAAGATAAAATAAAGATCTCTGTTCTTTTTTTTTAGATGTTAATTAAAACTACAAAATGAAGACCAATGATTTTCTTTGTGGCGTTATCGAAGGTAGATTTATAATATTATCTTATTATTCTTTAACAAAAAATTCAGAAAAGTCAGTTAAAATAAAGTTGGTGAAAAATGTCGAATAATTAAAAAGAGATATAATCTAAGTGTTTATATAAATACAGATGTATGAATATAGTTTATTTAAAATCGAGCAAGGATGATAAATAACTCGATGGTGCAGCATTACTGAATACAAAAGATTTATTAGAAAAAAAATTATTGTTACTTCGATTGAACGAAAAAGCATAATATTTGTTACATGTTAAAATAATTTCATATAAGTAAATGAATTTATTTCAGGGTATTATGGTCGTCCATGGTCATTTAATCAACGTAAAACACTTTTTGAATAGTTTGTATTTTTATTTATTCTTAATTTATACTTTAAAAAAATATATACATTTAGTTGTTTAAAATTTGGTTTAAATACATATGTATATGCACCAAAAGATGATACAAAACATCGATCACGTTGGCGTGAACTTTATTCTCATGAAGAATCATCGGAATTAAGTCAATTAATTCATATATCTAAACGATATGGAATTAAATTTGTCTATGCTTTATCACCTGGTTTAGATATAACATATTCATCAGAAAAAGATTTAATAGCATTAAAACGAAAATTTGATCAAGTATTTATATATATATTAAATGAATTTGATAAAATTTTTTTTTTTAACATTTTAGTTATCAAGTTTTGGATGTGAACATTGGGCATTATTATTTGATGATATTGAAAATGAAATGTGTCAACAAGATAAAGATCGTTTTACTTCATTTGCACATGCTCAAGTTACTATAACTAATGAAATATATGATTATCTTGATAAACCAAATATTCTAATTTTTTGTCCAACACGTAAATTATTTTAAATAATTAAAATATTTATCTTTTCTTTTTTTTTTGTTTGATTTATTTTTCTAGAATATTGTAGTCGAATGGCAAAACCTTCTCTTGAAAAATCTCCTTATTTACAAACAATTGGTAATAGTCTTCATCCAGATATTGATATTTTTTGGACAGGTTATATATTTTTGTTTTTTTAATCTGAAAATTTTATATTAATTTATAGGTCCAAAAGTAGTATCTCGACGTATAACTGTTTCTCATATTTTATCAATAAATAGTATATTTCAACGACGTGTAACAATATGGGATAATTTAAATGCAAATGATTATGATCAACGTCGTTTATGTATGGGACCATTTAGTGGTCGATCATCAAATTTATCATCTCGATTATCAGGAATGTTAACAAATCCAAATTGTGAATTTGAATTGAATTTTATTCCACTTCATACACTTGGTCAATGGTTTCATTCATTACGTATAAATGAAAGTCAAGATCAAATAGATGATGATGATGATAGTCTACAAATAACTCAAATTTATCAAGTTAATAAAGCATTTGATCAAGCATTAATTGAATGGTTACCAGAATTTAATAAAATCAAACTAGCTATTGATTCACAACAAATTATAAAAGTATAGTAGAATTTGATTGATGATGTTTCCAATATTAGCCACGCTCTAATATTGTGTCAATTATTCCTTTATGCATTTAATGATTATAGTAATTCTGACAATTTCAATCCTAAGTCAAGTTAAAAAGATTGTTCCTATATTGAGTTAGGAAACCAATTACATGTAATATATATGTCTAATAAGGAAATGAGTAGAATGATCATCTAAATGAAGATTTCTGATATAGATCATATGAGAAAATTCGGTGATCTTTGTTTCGATAATCTTTATGTTGGTGATCTCTATTTTGACATTCTGTTACTTCAATGATGTTCATTCCGCGCAAACTTCAGTGAATCAGCATACGACGATGAGGTACACAATTATGAGATTTATTTCATTAAACAAGAATTAGTGATGTCTGTATTATCATCTGAAGATATTCTCTCATTAATTTAAATTTATTTTTTTTATCTTATTATTATTATTTAGATTGATAATTCTCCACAAGAAATGAGTCCAAAACCAGCTGTATCATCATTAATTATTGATGAAGATTCACAAGATTCAATAAGTGAAAGTCAAACATCAACAGCATCATCAAAAATTCATACAATGGAATGTGATGGAAATGTTAATACTAGTGATTTAACAATAGATGATATACGATTACTTGTTGAATTATTTTATTTACCTTATGAACATGGACCCAATGCTCAACAAATGTTTATTGATTTTTATTGGCTTAGATATAATTATATTCGAAATGAAAAAGTATATTCATATATTTATTTATTTATTTATAAAAAAATAATAATAAAAATATTTTTAGTTAAATGAATGGCGTTGTCGTGCTTCATCATTTCATCATAATGCAAAAAATATTAATCGACTTGTTCAACGATTAACAACAATTCATAATCGTTCATTATTATATGATGTATATAATTATATTAATGATATGAATTCGACTATTTCTCTTTGTTCAAGATATCTTCATTGGATTGGTAAATAGTTATTTTAAATAATTATTTTCTTATTAATTATATTATTAAAGATAATGATCATAAACGTTCAACTGTATTTCTATCTGGTGATGTTGAACCAGGATCGAAACGAGGTGGTCTTGCTGGTGAATTTCTGGTTTATTAATTTATAAATTATTTTTTCTTATTTTTTTAATAAATATCTTTATAGAATATTCTTCCATTGGGAGATTTTCAATCAATAATTAAACCAGATTTGAATATATCATCAAATATATTTGTTATTCGACCGATGAATTCAAACGATCAAGTTTGTTTAATTATTAAAAAAAGTCAAAATAAAATTATTATTTTTAGGCTTCTATGTACGCTTTATGTACAACAATTTGTTATCAAGATGAAATTAATGATCTTCTAAATCAACATTCAGAAATTTTAGCTGATAAGTTCGTTGTTTGAATTAATCCTTTCCACTTTTCGAATATATCGGTGGAAATTTTTTGATTAGTTCTCTCATAATTTTTTCAGGCAAATTTAGCTGTTAATCTGTAATTTCTGATAAAGCTCATACAGAGATTGAAGTTTACATTATAACTAAAGATAAATCTTTCGCGAAAAAAATACTAAAAAATATGTTTATCATGTGAACAAAATGACTGCAACATGAAATATTTTACAGATATCTCAGTAGAGATAAGTCCTATAATATAGAAATTTTTTAACAGATACACTGAAATTGTCTACGAAAGTGGTAAGACCAACTCTTACCGAGCTCGAAAGACTTTTTTGATTGTCTTATAGAAAGTTATTTATAGAACTTTTGACGACGCGTCTTTTGGATATTTCATCATTTCACAGTGCTTCAGTTTTAGTCTTATAAGAAAGTTATTATAGGAACCCTATAGGAGTTTGTATTGCCATTTCTGTAGACAATTTCATGGTGCACCTATTTAAAAAAATTCAATGATATAGGACTTATTTTGGTTCACCTAATATTTTCTTTCCCGAAGATTGTGAAATGAAGTATAATTTTCTTACATAAAAGTCAATTATTGTTTATTACTTCTAGAATGATTGGTGGATATTTATTAAGTTTATTAAATAATTTTGATCTTTGCTTTGTTGTTGATAATGTTGAAGATGAATTATGTGCATTTGTATTAACAATAAATGAAAGTGAAAAATATGATAAATTTATTCAACCAACATGGATAACACAACTTCATCAGAAATATACAAATGTTGATCAAGTAAAGAACAGAAAAACTGGTTTTTTTTATTTTCTTTATAATTAAAAAATTATTTAATTTAAATTTAAGAATTTTTTTGAATCAATTGAATGTCATCAATGGGTTTATGATCGATATCCTGTTCGTATACAATTATTTATTGATTTAACAATTAAAACTGATAATGTTTATTTTATTGGAAATAAATTAATGAAAATTATTGTTGATGATCTTATGAAAAGAGGTTTTAAACATAAGAAAAATTTAAAAAAAAAATTTGTTTTTTTTTCTGTTTATAGGTTATCATGGATGTCATGCATTAATAGATGAGCAAAATCCTTTATTGCATCAATATTATTTACGACTTGGCTTTGTTGATATACCAAATATTGAACAAAATGATAATTTAATTCTTGTCGGAAGGCAATTTTAATATTTTCTTTCTCCTTTTTATATATATATTTTTTTTCCTTGAAGATATTCATATAAATAAAATATATTTCAATTGTATTTTGATAATGAAATTTTTCGATTGATTTTTAATTTAGAAAGATTAGATAAAATTAAAAAAATTCTTAAATTTGAACATAATATTTTTCTTTAAAAATAATTATCTTCTAATTATGTTTAGTACATCATATATTAAGAATGTATTAGATTGTAAATTCAAAAAAGAAAAGTTTTAATTTTATTTCAATTAAAAAACAATTTATCAATGTTCAGCAGCAGAATATATGACATTAGTATTCAGAAATATTTTGTATATTATGAGATTAATTTTCACAATCATGATAATTATGGTAAATCTTTCACTGATATTAGAGTCCTTCGATCTCAAAGTCAGATTAAGAGAGGAATTGTTAGATGACTTCTCTTACAACGATTTCTCATCGTTTAATTATCATACTTAGAAGTTTGATAGAGGACACTATCAGATATATAATGGTACAATATGAATAGCAGATTATTGAATTGAATGTATAAAAAACCTTCAAAGAAAATGTCTGAGAAAAAAAGTGTGACATAATTTTTTCAAATTTTTAAGTTTATGTATTTTATATTAACTAATTTATACTAAAAAATAACATTTTAAATGCAACTCAAGTATTCTAATCACTAAATTCCATAGTTCTATTGATGATGTTTGTATCTAATGAAAATGATTCAATGTTATCATCTATTTCGATATTGATTTCATCAGCTCCTTCGTAGTTCTTCACATTCTTTGGATTATTTATAGATCCTTCTAAGAGGGAATCATCATTGATAAGCATATCACAATATTTCTGACCATGTCCGTCGATATTCTTTCATGTTTATCACCATCATTATTAGGATCAATGCCTATTTTTATTATAATTAAATAATTAATAACAATTAGTTAAATTGTTATTGGTAAATGATAGCTGCCGTGTATAAGTAAATATATAATTAAGAAAAAGATCAGAAACACCTAAGATTGGTATAAAAATCTCAAAATACTATAGGTCTTATCTATGCATGTCGCTATTCGAAATAGCATTGGTTGTAACGTGTCACCGCCTTTACACGACCATAGTCACAATATGTAATATCTTTTATTACACATGAAAAATAAAAAAGACTAAAAAAATATCAAAATTTCAGTCTGAATTTGAGACCAAAGAATTCTAACTTTAACAATAGAAAAAAAAATCTTATTCTAATTGTAATTTTGTATTTTTTAATTCATTTCTAATTCTATTTTGAAAAAAATGAACACCATTTTCCATTGATGGTGATAAATATCCTGGTTTATAAATTCCAGCATCAAGATTACTTTGTACTTGTTCACAAATTATTTTATCTTCATGTGTAATTTCTAATGTACTAGTAATAGATTTTTTTGCTTCTGCTATTCGATTTTTCATATCAGATTCATTAGATGAAGAACGTACATAAAAATCATAACATAATACTGTACGATCTTTTCCAATTGGAAGAATATGTTCTATATTATAACCCTTTTCATATAAATTCATAGCTAAATTAGGATAAATATAAACCCAAAGATATTTTTCTTGATCACTATTATCATTACGAGCAGGAGCATTATGTATTGAATATGTATTATTTTTATTAGTAATTACATATTTTTTTGATTGAACAGCTTTATTAAGTTCTGGATGTATACTATGAAGATGATATCCTTCTTGATAATTTTCAATATATGTTTTCCAATTACAATTAACAAAATGTTGTTGACTTTCTAAATAATAATATTCATTAAGAGGAAAATTCATCATATCTTTTAATAAATCAAATAATAATGTATTAATTGATGGTTTATCTTTTATATCATTTAAATTAACAAAAATAAATTGTTCAGCAAATATTTCATAATTAATTTTCTTTAAATTTAAACATTTTTTTTCTTCTAATGTAAATTTATAACCAAAATTTGGTGTAGCTTTTAATGCTCCATCACGAGAATCATATAACCATGCATGATATTGACATTGAAGTTGATTTTGATTTCCATATTGAGCAATACCATAATTATTCGAATTTATTGGTACAATTGGACCAGCACGATGAGAACAAACATTATGAAATGCAACTAATTCTTTTGTTAAAGGACTACGATAAATAAATATAGGATATCCAGCAAGAGTTATTGATAAATAATCACCTAATTTTTTCAATCTATTAAGTTGACCAGCATAAATCCAATTTTTTGCAAATATATTTTCACGTTCTAATTGATAAACAGAAGCATCATTATAAAGATATGCTGGTAATGGTTGATATAATTCATCAATTGAATTAATATTTGAATTATTAGTTGTGGTTGTTAATTTTCGTATATTTGAATTAAACAATCGAGTCAACTTTGTCAAATTCATAATAAAAATAATAAATATATAAACTATTATTCAAAAAATATAACCAACGTAGGACATTTTAAGAAAAAAATATATATAAACTTTAATGGTAAAGATTGGTTTTATCTTTATGTTGTTTTCTGTTTTATATAAACTATGGGTATCACGTCATCTCTTTTATCTAATGACCTGTTCTACTTCTTAAATAATGATAAATATCAACAAATTTTGTTACTTGTTTTAAAAAATAAAACAAGAGGTAACGAACAATAAATATACAAATAATCTTTTTCGTTAATTCAATGAATCAAAACCAGATATCACAATCGTATATATATCGTTCTGAGATTACAATTTTAATATAGTACTCTACCAAAGTTATAATTCCGATATCAAATTTTATCAATGTTGTTTTAGATTGACTTTACATACAAAATTTTTTGAATACTAATAGATTTTTTGGATGTATCCTTCGTCGTATAGAATATGTTTCAACTGTACATGTCAAAGTCATAGCAAAGATTCATAATAACAATTCAAAAGTTTTTGAAAAATAAAATTTTTTGTTGAAATCAAAGCTTATATATAATGAAATAAATAACATATAGAATAAATAAACTATCGAAATATAAAAAATTCTATCACAGTTGTTTATAATTGATTTATATAAAAGAAAAATAATCAGATTGAAAGTCTATTTAAAGAATTAGAATACAATAAAATGTTAAGTAGATGGTCGAGTACCAATAAATATCGGCTGATAAAAACCTTCATCAATTCGAGTAACATTATCAAATCCAGCATCTTGCATTAATTTAATTAATTTTTCGGAAGTAATTGCATAATAACGTGAACGCATTGCATGTGTTTTAACCTTTTTCAAATTAAGATCTTCTTCAATAACATACATAGTAAAATCATAATATTGAGCATCTGATTCATCAAAATCCCATACTTGTAATGCAACATATCTTTTGCCATTTTCTATTTTAGCTTTTCCATAAGGTTTAACAATATTTTTTTCACCACGTGGTTCTTTATCATAATCACGAATTGTAATTAAACAACCACCACCTGGTCGTAAACAAGAATACATTTGTTTAAGTGCACATAGAATATCATCATCTGTAAGTAAATGAGGAATTGAATTATCACATGAAATAACTATATCAAAATTGCCACCATGATGTGTAAAAGCTTTTCTCATATCACAAACAGAAAATGAAATATTTGTCTGACCACTTTGTTGAGCTTCATGTTTTGCTCGTTCAATTTCATCTGGAGATAGATCAGAAGCAGTAACTTCATATCCGTTTTTAGATAAACCAATAGCTTGTGTTCCAATTCCACAAGACACATCCAATACACTTTGATGGCGAGGCCAGTTTGATTGAATGATAGTTTTCAACTGAGATCCTTGTCGATTTACTGTAGCATTCCAATCTTCAAAGATTACATGATAGAATGGACTCAATTGATCATAAAAATCTGACATATTATGAATAACTCTTAAATTCAAAAATAATTTTTTTAAATATTTTTAATATTACTTATAGACTTTCTTCATAACTGGTTCCTCAACAGCTAAAATCTATCTGTTATTAAGTATATACTTCCTCATATCGCGATGACTAACGATTCTTTAACCGGAATTTTCTTACTTCTCACTACAAGAATAGTGTTTAACTTTTAGAGAATTGTCAGATTTCAATCGAAATTAGGTCATCTTATATTTGTGAGCGCACTGAAGTTGTAAGTATCAGCCACACCTGACATTTTTGCCTAGTTTACGAATTTTCATATGTATTCAAGATGGCATTATAACAATAATCACTACTTGGAAGATTAATTAATATATATAATCGTAGCACTATCTAATATAATATGCTCTAACGTATTAAAAGCAACATTTTCAGGGCAGATAATATCAATTTTATCGAAAAATCACTCAAAAACTGAGTAAACTGTGGCAACTATCGATCTAGTTAAAAAATAGGTGATATGGTTCTGTGTGTTCAGGACTTAATAGACTTCCGATAATAAATAATAACAAATTCAAAACCTTCCGTACTGGTCTTCTACAAATAGTATGTTTCTAAAAAATATAATTTATGACAGTGCTATCTGCCTATTCAGGTGCTTTCTCATCATTAGAAAAAGAGATTGACTAGATCAAGAGGAATGAAATGAATTGCATATTAAAGTTGATAACAAAATAATTATAACAACATTCTCGTATTATTTAGCTCACGCACACTGACCATACCAATGAATACAAAATTTTTCATCTGAAGGACAGGTAAAAATAAATACAATGATAAAAGACAAAGCTGAGCCCAATAACTAATTATAAGCTAGATGTCAGACATTAACAGTAACGAGGGAACATACTTGACACGACATTTCCGCGCGCGACATTTCGGCGCCGAAATGTCATGTAACCTTCAAACACATTTTTTGCTTAATCTATACTACTTGATTTTCCTATTTGTTTTTTTTTATTTATTTCAAAATAAAATATTAATTAGATTAAGTAATATAATAAAAAATACCTTCGTTCAGTTTTTTTCTGACCAAAATGTCAAACTCATATATAAAAAAAATTCTTCATTAATCTTTGATTCTGATTGTTAAGATTGATATAAGAAATAAGAGTGAATAAAAATTTTTGATGCCTAACTTCTATTGATTAGATTTTCTTAAATAAATCTATGCCAGTTTTATATAAGACAGAAATTCAAAATCTATTTGGGCTAGAATATAAATAAGATAGAATTATTATAAGCTTTCATTAAATTCCTATAACTAATTGTATTATTTTTCATTTTTGAAAATATTGTATTCAGCACTTGATAAATCATTACATTAAATAAATGCATTGAGGGCATTAGTTAAAATGTCTAAATTATTATATTAATTATTTGGACGACAGGATAAAACTTTTTTCACTGTAATTAAAATATTTTCTGTTTTTGTGTGTGCACAAGCTTTTATTATTATTCGTACATTAATTTCATTTGGGTTTGGAATTTTCAAAAACAGATTAACTGCTTGATTTATCATATTATTTTTTATAAATTCTATCTTTTATAAAAAAAACAATAAAATGGACTTTATTTAAAAATTTCGATCATTTTACCATTCATCATAACTTCATAAGTAGCTGTTATTTTATTTTCCATTTTATGAAATATTTGTTGAGCACAATTAACATCTCCAAATTGCACTAAATATTAAATTAAACGGATTTAAACTAAAGTTGACAACTTTTTACTGTAGAAATGAATAAGTGATGCTGATGTATAATTACTTTTTCCTATTAATGATGAATATTGTTTATGAATATTTAAACCATCTTAAAATTTTAAAATATTAGTTAAAGATTTCAATGTTTGACTGATAGCTTCATTTGATATAACCCGATTTATTTATATGTTCGTATTTAGAAAATAAACCAACTACTTCTTCAAAAATTTCTCTATCATTTAATCTTTTTATTTCAATACTTATATTGCAATATGATCTAATAAGAGTCATCTTACATTGAAATTCATTATAGATTGATTTTAGATGATCCTTTAAAACGATTTTAAACATTAAAAAATTCTTTTTGAAATCATTACGAATAAGAATGAGAATGAGAATACGTATAAAATAAAATAGACCTAGATTTCTAGAATTAGTGAAAAAGGAACAATCGATTATTGTAGAAATTAAGCTAATTCTAAATCATATGCTTTCTTCATATAAACAACTCGCGATAAGTGACGATTGATGTATCATCAATGAAGTGTTTATCATCGTTCTTGACAATACAATATATCTAGATGTGTAAAGAAATGACAATGAGAGATAAAGATCATACTCTCATTTTTATCCATTTACCCATTTTCATTTGTGCTTCTTACTATTTAAAATATCAAAATACATTAGATAAACTATGTTTTTCCCGATAAATAAAATTTTAACCTTGTTTGATTCATTAGAATGAAAACTGTACTGTAAGATTGCATCACGAATAAGAAATTATTTTTTGTTTAATAGAAACATCAACAATTGCTAAAACGACTTTAGATCAAACAAACATTTTCATTAAACTTTATTATATTTATTTTTATTTTTTATAATTACAATTGTGATGACACTGCGTTTGATACTGACTAGAAGAGTAATTATATCAATTTTTCTCTATTCCAATATTTAACCTATATATTAATAATATATATGGTCTTAGAAACAATACTTATTCAAATGAAAGATGTACATATAAAAAATGCACGTCTAATAGGCAACAAAACATTTAATTGATTTCATTTTATATCAATGACAATTTGTAGAGATTTTTTTTATTTAGTCCTTTAAAATGATCCACATGTAGTTTGTGTTATTAAATTGTTTCATACAATATATTTCACTATTTATTCTTGGTATTTGAATTTTTCGTTATGTAAAGAGAAGAGCACAGTCATTAACTAAACGAAAAAATTATTTATGATTCATTTAATGATAAAAGCTGATCAAACAAATCTCGAAAAATATAAACAATTTTTATTTTGTAAATGCTTAATCGGTTGATTATTCAGTTTACAAGATGTTATATTGACATTATTTGTAAAACAGAAAATAAATTTTCGAAAGATAATATCCTTTTTTTTCTATTAAGAATAAGCATGATATAATGTTTATATTCTTTCACATGGGTCGATGATAGAGAACGTCACTCGATCTTGAAAGAACGAAAAGTAAATTTTATAGCAAATAAATACATAATTCTATTCTACTTTTCTTTTGTCAGTCCATGTGAGATATAGCCATACTTTCGCTAATTACAAACTAAGGATACGTAAACTTATTTTTATCGTTCATTTTGCTTATTTTGAATATTGATTTCTTGAACTAATCGTTTCTTTTCTTTTAAGAATTATGGGAAATCATTTACCTCGAACTATGTTTGGATATGATAAAGAAGAAATAATCAACTTTTTAAATAAAATTATTATCATTATAGTAACTTATACTGTTGCATAGGTCCACGAAAAACAAAATTTATTCCGTTGGACTTTCTATACAGAATTTTTATTTTTCTACATGAAATTTTACTTTTACTTAAATGATATTCAAAGTTTTATTACTTGGGTTTCCTATAGACCCTTTAGATCCGTTTAGTCCTTCTAGATCCTTTTAGTCCCTTTAGATCCGTTTAGTCCCTTTAGATTCTTTTAGTACCTTTTAGTTCTTTTGGCTCTCTTAGGTTCGTCTAGTCCAATTACTACATATATTTTAGAAGTTAAAAGTTTAAAGACTCGAAAGCAAAAAAATGTAAAATTAATTTATGTTGAATTCAGGAAATCTGGTTTTTAGTACCCTCATAATTATTTAGATGAATAATATATATATACATAATGTGTCCCATCATATGATTGGTGTAGAACATTCTATCATAGTATAACTTTTCGGGGAAACGATATAAATTTTATTATCTATTCTTATTCCATCTTTTAAATTGTAAGCATTGTTCATTTAATCCTGAGCAGCATCAACTGTTTTAAAACATTTTAAATAAAGTTCAATGCATTTTTATCAATGTTGATTGTTTCTATTTGCTTCAAACTGAAAGTATTGAGAAAGCAATAACGACTAAAGAGATTTGAAGGGAGCTAAAGGGACTAAAAGGATCTAAAAAAATCTAAAAATACTTTTAACGTGTATAAAAAAGCAAAACGAAATAAATTTTATTTCTCGTGGATCCCTCCAACAAGAATGTGAACGTGAAGAACCTCGACACGAAGAAGAGAGAAGAACAAAAATAATAAGAAAAAAATTAATAATTTTTAATACCAAATATTATTAAAACAATATCCACTACCTACAGCGACTGAACATTTTATGTCTATTTTATATTTATAAGAGCCAAAAACAAGTATTGAAACATTTCGATAAATCGTCAAAATTCTTTCGAACTTGTCTCCTCTTTTGTCAACTATTTGATGATGTTTTATAATATTAAATTTTATATTCGACGAAAAAATATATTACTTTCATTAACTGAAAATAAAATAAAGATTTAAATATGTTGATTGATACAAGTAAGTGTTTTTAGAAATATTGATAGTTTATTCAGAATTTTACATACTCAATTCCCACTTACTTCTCAGTTATGCATCGATTCAAAATTTATGGAACGATTTTTGTACTGTGCGAATAAGCAAAGATTTCTTTTTATTCAATCGATATAAAATACCATTTATTATATTTCTCGAATATGAACAGCGATATGATATTGATTGCTTTAAATTTTTTTTCTTATGACGTATTTTAAGCTAAATAAGTTCCTTTCGATCATATGTGACTAAAAAAATGAATTTTATTTGTTGCCATATTTGCTTCTACTTTAATTATTTCATGTGTGAATTAATTTCGTAATTGAAACAATGTTAATCTATTCCGTTATTCGATGTTATATTTTTTTCATTTTGGACTACGCAGTATTTTATTCGTGGCATCCATCTTTTTTTGTGATTTTTTAGTATAGTTTATTAAGAAGCTTACAAAGATTTCACGCTACGATTCCATATACACTGAAAAAAATAAACCTGAATTAACCACTAATTCATCTCAAAGAGATGATTTAAATGTAAATTAACCAATTTGGCTATTTAATTCAATTTTTTTCCTATTGTGAATGGACATACGATATCCTAGATTAGGATTCGAGTATTTTCCAAAAATATTCGCCAATAGGTTAGACCAAGATAGAACTCGACGAGCTCTATCAAATGCACTATTTACTTTCTCAAAAAGACCCTTCCTTCAGGTAAAAAAAACCCAAATTACTAGTAAAAAATAGGTAAAAAGTTGAAATAATTTAGTAATACCTGTTGGGATTCGCTCATAGATTAGACCAAACGCTGAAACTTTGGGAATCGATAGAGTTCGACGAGCTCTATTGGATGAATACCTTGGTTGCTATATTCGAATAAGTTATAGTGCAGTAAACGGCTAATTAGTAATTTTTTACTAATGAATTGACTAAATTACTTTTCGTATGCACTTAAATTTTAGACCAACATTAGATCAAGATGGAACTCGATGAGCTCTATCGAATGAATATCTTGGATGCTATATTCCGCTGAATTATTGTAGTAAAAATGCCTAACTAGTAATGTTCTTATCATAGGCAGGCTTCGTAGCGACTGATCGTCAAAATATAGGAATGTATAGGATTTTAGAGTCAGATTTTATATAGGGTTTTCGTTAAAATATAAGACCTATATAGGATGATAATTTGTCATTGAAAAATCCCAAATACGTTTCTGTACATTATGATACTTTTATAGTCATATACAATTATAATTCAGGTTTAGCAAAAAATAGAAAAAGAACTTATGAACCATGCGCTAAAAAAGACTTTCAATAAAATATTTAATAAGGAAAAAAAATACAATAAAATGTCTGTTCGATTTCTTCACGAATATTGACTTTATATCTTCAGAAAAACAATATACAATAAAAAAAATGTATAACGAAAATACATACAAAAAAATTTAAATATATACAAGGTGGGTCATGAATAACACGGCGATAAGAAATTAAAATATCTTCATTGCAGCTTGAGTGAATGGGCTGATTTTTTTGTCAATTCAAGAGACATGTTCAAAGTTTATATTCATAAAGACATGCTTAGAGAGACTCTTTGTTAAGTATCACTAGTGATCTCAACAAAAAAAATTTTACGTTTTCATGGATAAGAAAAGAAAACAACATCCTTAACAAAGGATCTCTCTAGACATGTCTTTATGTATATAAAGCTTGAGCATGGTTCTACCATTGATAAAAATATCAGCTCGTTTGCTTGAGTCGTAATGGAGATATTGAATTCTTTTTCGACAGCCTGATTTGTCAGGATGACCCAAAAAATCCACACAGCCGAAAAAAAATTGAATATCTCCACTTTGGCTCGAGTGAACAAGCTGATATTTTTATCAATGGTAGAGACATGCCCAAGCTTTATATACGGAAAGACATGTCTAGAGAGATCCTTTCTTAAGTACATTGTTTTCTTTTCCTATCTATGAAAAAGTAAATTTTTGAGGGTGAAGATTATTAGTGACTAGCGGTACTACCCGGCGTTGCTCGGGAAATCTCCATACTGGAAACTTATCATATCAGAAAACCACAGAAGATGTATAGAAGGCTTTATTAAGACATTTTCATCTATTATTACTACATATCCCGCCGTGCATACACTTATATTCATTTTTAAATCGGATAATTCAGCAAATAGTGTGGGGGCGTAACAGTCTTTCTCTTAACTTATGCGTATTTCCGTATTTTATACAAATACCCAGTGCAAAAAACTGACACTAACAGATGGATATTCTAACAATGGCAGCATATGTCCCGAAGTTTTTAAAAAACTGGGGGAAATTGTAATATATCATAACCTGTTGTAAAATTTCAGCCCAATCCTCTCGCCAGTCATCCTGATCCCTTTTGACCTTCGTCGAGACCTAAGAGTATGCCATGAAAAGTTTGGCACCCTCAACCCATGCCATGTCCAAATGCATAAAAAAACAGATAAGTAGACAAACTTTCCCCTTTATATGTATAGATGGGAAACATCTGATTTTCAAATTTAAACCAAAGAATCCACGATAAAAAACGATTAATCTTAGAATCATAACAGATTCGCGAAATTTCTGGAAAATTAACGCAAAATTCATTGCGATAGAACTTCAGTGAAATTTCATCAAGACGCCTCCTCCCTACTCCTATTAATGGTAACAGCATTCTTTAAAGATGCCTCTGAACTCAAAGAAGCACCATGGAAAGTTTCGCAATCTTACCTAATACAGCACTATCTAGGTGAGACTTCACCCACACCCTCGATCGGTGGTCCCGCCATAACCTTCCTCTGCGTGTGGGAAGGCACTATGGAAAGTTTGGGAATGTTAGCTAATACAGCACTATCTGGGTGAGACTTCACCCACACACCCACACCCTTGGTGGGTGATCCCACCATGACCTTCCTCAGGACGAAGAGAAGTATTGTGCAAAATTTGGTGACGCTAGCTTTTACTGGGAATGAGTTATAAGCGAACAGACAAACAAACAGACAAACTTTCTTCTTTATATATATATATAGATACTTAACAAAGGCTTTTTCTAATCGTGTCTGTATAAATTTAAAGTGCAAACATGTCTCTAGTTTAGGTAAAAAAATCAGCCCGTTTGGTTGAGTTATAGCAGAGATATTCAATTTTTTCTCCGGTGCGTTGGTTTTTGACTGATCTGTTTCCATCCGTGAAAAAGTCAATTTTTTTTTGTTGAGATCACTAGTGATACTTAACAAAGAGTCTCTCTAAGCATGTCTTTATGAATATAAACTTTGAACATGTCTCTTGAATTGACAAAAAAATCAGCCCATTTGCTCGGGCTGCAATGTAGATATCTTAATTTCTTATCGCCGTGTTATTTATGGCTCACCCTGTATATTGGCACTAGTTGCTGTTCACTTCTTTTAGAAGATACGAGTACAAAAATGTATTTCGAAGTATTTTTCTATTTGAAATGTATTAGCTTTTTAAAAAAAATTCAATTTTCTAACATATAGGAAATGTAGGAAAATTCCTCGAAAAAAAGGATTTATAGGTCGATTTTTTTAAATATAGGAAATACAGGAAATATAGGACGACTACGAAGCCTGCCTTCATAGAATAAAATATAAAAACCCATTTTTTATAGCATCTCGAGTGCGAACCTTAACTGTTATACTAATAAATCTCTAACATCAATTCTAACTTGTTCAGACTTATATTTCACCATCTCAACACACGGAATTAAAATAGAAGACGCCCACAATGGGTATCGCCAATATAGAGTACTTGAAGACCCAAGGGTACCTCCCATATATAGTACTTGAGAACCTATAGGTATCCCTATTATATAGTATTTGAAGATCTATGGATTCTACGAAAGGTGTCTTTTGATTGGTTGAAAAAAATTGACCAATCAGAGCGCGGACAAACCGACGAGCAATTTCCGTTGCCAATGCTCATCCTTTTAGGATTGAGAATAAACTTTTAGTTTAACATAACGATGTCTCTGATACTTGAAGCATTTTTTCAATTATATCGCGGTTGTAACGATGTATATTTTATTCTTCTATACTATGTAAATTCATGTTATCTTTAATGATCTCTCCTCGTAATACCGTGAATTTTCCTGAACTATTAATTTCAATTCATTGATCGATAAAACCGAATTTAATATGTATTTTAACTATTCAAATATTTTACAATTATATTTTTATAAGAGTAAAAATTTTCATTTTCATTTTTATTCGATACACAAATACCATTCTATCGATCGGAAAATAAATCTTAGTACTTAATAAATAATTTAAGAAAAGCTCTTTTACATTTAATTAATTAGATTTTTCGGTTTTTTTAATCCAACATCGTTTGAAATGATTAGATTTATAGATAATGTCTTCATATTTCAGTGGATTTTCATTCGTAGATATTTTTTATAAAAATGAAAATGATATACATTGATGTAAACAATTAATCATATCAATTTAGCTAATTCTTTTTGTTATTGTTGATACGAATTGTCAGTTTTTAATAATGTTGTTGGTAGATATTTTTCATATGAATCTTTTTTGTTCACATAGTCTAGTTAAACACAATGTTTCATCAAATTCGACGTTCTTCCCATGTCGCGAATACCGGATGAAAATCGACGGTTAACCGCGGCTTACCGCGGCTTACCGCTAAAAGTGATCCGGTATTCGTGACATGGGTTATTTCTTTTATTTAAAAAAATGAACAATATATATTTTTCAGATGTTTACAATAGTTAGTTTTTTTTAAACATATAAATGAATGAATGTGTATATGTTCTTAGTTTTCTTTTTTCTTTTAATGCTGCAATCATAATGTGCCAAAGAACATTTTCTAGCATCGGCTTAATCATATGATTGAACATATAATGATCCATTTTACCACATGATAAAATAGTATCTGGTTTTATAGTAGTAGAATATTCTCGATGAAAAAACAGTTGTACTGCATCAATATAATCATTTTTCTGTAATGTAGATATTCGATTAGGTGGTTGACTATTTTCTCCTTGTTCATAAACACCGGCCGTACCTAAACCAAATTATTATTTATATTGGAGAGAAAACGACAAATTTTATTTGTTTTACCACTTAAAAGAAACAAAAAAGAATCAACTATTTTACCGGCTTCAACAATAGTATCATCTGGATTGAATCTTTCAATGGTGAAATGATCAGCTATATCGAGCAAGTGCGAGTACTTGAGATGTTTAAAAATGTCCATCAATTCTAAATGACTAACAATATCTCCAGATTGCTAAATTGAATACAAATAGTTCATTCATTAAATACAAATTTTGTACTTACGACACTTTCGATATCTGCACGCACAAATTCGAAATGATCTACCTCATCAGGATTACGATAAAATGCTGACGGGGAAATGTCAAATGAACTTTCTTTAGACATTGTACTATTCGAAATTCGATGATAGCTAAATGAATCAAAAAAGAATATTCTATCGTTCTTTTTATATTCTTATAGTGTATCAAGGGTCGAAATTTATAATATATCAAAACGAGAGAGAGAATATATACATATATATATATCACTCGGTTCGATCCTTGATATACCCTGGAATCATTGCGTCTATTCAAAAGAATAAAAAGAAAAAGAAAACCAACCTATTTTTCTCGATCATTTACTAGTAAATTACTATTATCTAGTTAATCTATTTCATCTTCGAAATTAATTGATAATATAACATCAATAATAAACCATCAAGTAAATATCGACAGTGTGATGCAATTTTTGGGATCAACTATTTGTAAACGTTCTTTTAACACTATCATGTTTTGATGATCATGATGTTAATAAATTTGTCGATTTGATATTGTTGTTTTAGGTAAAGATAATAGTGGTGTTGGGGGATTATTAAATGATGAATGTGTTTTATTTTCATCAAGATCTAATTTAATATCACCAGTTTCATTTTATTCACGATTTTGTTTTCTGAAACATTTTTATTTTATAGCAATATTTAAATTACCTCGTTCTACTGCTTGTAAAAATTCTCTTTTAATTAAATCGTCACTATAATGAACATTTTTATGTTAACGACGACCATTACCAAAATCTTCATCGTTTTCAAGACCTTTTTAATCATTTCGATAATTCATATTCTGTTACAAGATGATTGATTTTCATTTTATGATCAACGCTTGACGTAATTTAACAAAAATCAACATCTTCTTCGTCATCAATACCTTTTAATGGTGATGCAACTGGTTCATCAGCTGTTGTCATTTTGGTTTTTCACTACCATCCCTACTTCCATCATTACTATGTTTTCGAAATGATGTTGTTATGTTACTAGATGACAAAAATTGAATAGAAAAACAAAGAAAAAATATAAGAAAGTTTTATTTACTTTTTAATAGAAGAATTTTCAGCTGATTGAACAATTGAATCCTCATCATCAGCTTTTGTTGTTGTTGGAAATGGAAAAGGTCTTATTTGTAAGAAAAATCACAACCGAGGAAAAAATGAATTTTTTTTAAGGTTACAGCAAAGCATTAGCTATAGATGCTCAACATTCATTACAAAAAGCTAAATTAATTGCATCACGTCAAGTCTCTATCTTGTTCCTATCGAAAGTCATTCGCAATTTAAGACTGGTAGGTAACTTTTGGACCACCCTTTAAATACGTGAAGCAGAAAAAGATATTTTTATTAATTAGAATATATTAGATAAACAATCTTATTAAAAATATAAAGACATATTAATTCTTTTTTTTATATAGTGATGTTAGACATCTTTCTGTTTTAAAAATATACACCGATCATTTTTTTATATTATTATTTTGTTGTGCGAAGGAATTGTGCAAAGTAAAAGTCCAGATTATTAAATGTCCTTTCAAATTCATTGAAAATTGACATAAAAATGCTTTAATCCAAAATATTATTCTAAAGCAGATGAATAAACAGCAATCTCTTTAAAAAAATCGTTCATAAATGTCTAATAACTTATTAATGTATATTTGAGTTTTACTATAAGACATCAATATTTGTATAAAATGTTCAATATAGTGCACCCCTAGTGAATGTACTCATCAAGAGAGTACTCAAAACGTACTCACGCTAGAAAATGCCGCGAGAACTCATGAGTACTCAGCAGATTTGAGTACTCCGATCTTTCCTTTTTTATATTTGCTAGCATTTAGACTATTCAAGGTGTGGGTGTGTAGCCCTCCAATGGGGCTTTGCAGCCTCTAGAAGAGTCTACTTCTATGCGATGTTACAGTCGTAGAGTGAAATTACCTTGTTAAAATTTCCAACTTCTCGTCCATAGAAAATCAGCGCACGATACCCTTTTCTTCTTGACACATTTCGTTCTGTATATTGAGTATTGTCAGAAAAAAAGACGACGAGTGCTACAATGAGTACTCAGGATTTTCCTTATGAGTAGATTTATAGTGAAATAGTTTTTCGAGTACGACTCTGAGTACTACACCATTTTAAATACAGTGGAGTCCGCTTATAAGAGCGCCGTCGGGGTTTCAAAAAAAGGCTCTTATATCCGGACCGCTCCTTTATCCGAACTATATGTAAAACAGTGCAAAAATTTGTTCTTGTCAATATTTATTAAGTAGTACATAGACATACATAAATTTACTTGAAGAAATCCGTGATTTTACTTTGAGTAAGCTTAATTAAAGCGTTCTTTTCGATCATGTCTTCGATATCATAATATGAATTGTATTCTGTAAAATTCTCTTTCAAATACTTGCGAACCATCGAAAGATGCATTAGCGCATCTCTATGAGAAACACCTAGTATTGGTTCATCAATAATTCTAGCTTCTTCTGCATCTTCTTCCTCTAAATTGACCGTTTCTTGTCGATTTGGTTTCACTGAATCGCAAATTTCAGCATCAGTGAGATTTCCAAAACACTCGCCTTCCTTATCACAATCGACAAAAAGCCTTGAAATCTTCTTCTTGCATGGTTCCACCGAATTCCGACACATCCAAAGCCTCCTGCATTTCGTCCGCGTCGCCAGTGTCGTCATTAACTAAAAATCCGGCTTTCCGAAAACAGTTTTCGATAGTAGTGGGCGAAACGAGAAACAAGAAAAGAAAAGAAGAAGAACATAAATGCATATTTATAATTATACAGATAAACAGGCTCTTTTATACGGACTAAAATCGCAAAAAAAGCGCCAAAATAACGCTCTTATAAGTGGACTCCACTGTATCAATTTTCGAATGATGATTTTGCTAGAATGCAGTTTTAATCATTAAGCTCCGAGGAAGAAATTACTGATGATGACCAGGATTTACAAGTATGAAATGAAATAGAATCAGACTGATGCGGATTTCCAAGAAGACCATAAAATCATCGAAGAAGTAATACCAACTTCGGAAGATATTACAACCAATCCTGTTGATTGCTATCGACATTTCATCGTTGACGAAATTATTAGTCTTATCTGGTCCAAAGTAACAACTAACAAGTAATTTAAAGCGTAAACTTGTTGATCATACCCTAGAAGAATGAAAGGATCCGTATGCAATATCTGAAAACACTATGCTGGTTGCTATAAGAAACGTAGGAAGCACCAACCAAGAGAAGTAACCACTGCGGCAAAAAAGAAAATAAAAGACTTTTGCTCTGTCTGTGGCACGTTCTTCGTTCTGATTATTTTAATGGGAAGCACCATATTATAGAATAAAGGAATTAAAAATTACCGAAGGTATAGCAAATAAAACATTATACGTAACTTCTTGCCCAAGAAAAAGGCAAAAAAAAGTGTTTTTCTAGACAGTTTTCACTTAAAATATAATGTGACCCATCGGTCGGTCACATTGGCTCGGAAAGGTTAAAGAATACTCTGCAAAGCATTCTTTATTGGAAGAAAATAGAAATCATGATTTTTTGCAGAGCATTTATCGATTTCTTAGGCATTGACTCTTTTTTTATTTAAAATAATTATTAAATAATGTATTTACAAAATTTTATCAAAAATCTTCTTCATCTTCGTCTTCTTCTCCTTGCCAGTCATTATTAGGAGAATAGGGAGATTGTGGTTGATCTTCATCACTTGATGAATATTGCAGACTATCAAAATTTTTTCGATTACGTTTTTGTGTTACATTATAACGATCAACTAATAAATCAGGATCAATATTTAATCTCTTGCTTTTTTTCTGTCGTTTCTTATCATTTGATTTTTGTTCGACATCATTCAAATTCATATCTTGATCATCCATTGCACATATTGGAGGATTATTCATTGTTGTCAATGGCCAAAGTTCAGATTCATTTACTTTTTTACTAGATACAGAAGGCATATCTGCCTCATTGAAGCATTCCTAAAACATAAATTTTCTATTAATAGAAACCATATTCTTTTCATCAAAAGTTTACAAATTATTCGTAATTATATAATCAATTATAGTTTATCAATATCAATCACTCTTTCATTTTAATATAAGTCTAAATAGATCTGATAGAGATACGATATCACGAAACATGATGTAAATAATAGAAATTCAAGAATAATACAATATATACTCAATAAGAATTAAAAGAAGCCATAGATTTGTCAGCTATTATTATAAGTCCTGTCATAATATATTTTTCTTAGTTCCATTATCGAATGAAAATTATGAGATCGGTTACATTAAAAACATTCGTTCTTGTACTTTATTCGAACTTTCATGCGTATTGAAGTTCTCAGTAAACTTACAACCCTTCTTTAACATATAAGAAATATATTTATGCAAATAAGTATCGGAGAGTAAAAAATAAATAAATTTATATATTGTATAACACATAAATTCATGATGCATCAGTATATAATATTAAAATTTTTATAGTTGAAAAAAAAAAGGAATCGAGAATTTTCAAGAGTTTATACTATCAAAAACAAAAAGTGCTTTTCCGAAACGGAAATTAAAAAAAGTTTTTTTTATACAAGACTGTTTTATTAATATTATAAAAAGAATGAAAGAAAATTAAAAGATTAATTGTATATTTCTAGAAATATTTAGGAAGTATTTTAATAATAGTTACTTATAGTATATATAGTACTATAAAAAGAGTGATTGAACTTATGTCTATGCTATTGATAATAAACGATTATTCAATAAATATACCTGATGATCATCAATATCTGAATCAGTTAGATAATCCGTATCTTGTTCATCAATTGATACATTATTTAATAAATATTGATTCCATTCGTTGAATTTTTCTTGTTCATATTTATCATCTTCACACATAAATTGTAATTTAACTCTTTCACTATGTAATGATTTAATTGTTGATATTATTGATCGTTTATCATTTGATAATAAATCTAATTGTTGATTTACTAATATAAATTCTTTATAAATTGGTTTTTTACGTAGAATGTCTCCAATAATAATGCCTTTATTGTTTTTTCCATTAGGACATGATCTTCAAAAACAACATAAAATATAATACAAAATATATTATTATCAATCGATAGAAAACTTTTTTCCTCTTTTGAGCTGTATATGATTTATATTTTGCAAAAAACGAAGAATATTTCAGTAATATATTCTAATTTTTTTTAACGTTTAGAGAAAATTATAAAATATTTCATTCAAAATGTGTTTATCAAAGATATATATATATTTTTTTTAATTATATATTTAAAATACCTTAATTGAAAAGTCCATCCTTTAGTATAATTTTTATGACTATCTAATGGTTTTATTTGTTTAATATTTTGAATACATTGAGAAAATATTTGATCAATTTCATTAATTAATTGTTTTGTATTATCATAAATAGCACGTAAACATGGATCATGAATAGTATGTAATTCAATTAAATATCTTCGTAAAATAATTGGATATTGAAAATTTCGAATTATATTTATTGAAATTAAATCAGATAATTGTTGAGAAAATAAATCTCTTAAAGATGCAATACATAATTTTATATATGATGATATATCTTTATCAATACATTGATAAACAAGTGTATGATACATTTGATAAGGTATAAATAAATTTTTTGGATAAATATTTTCTTGATATATTATTTGATGAATAATAACATCAAGAAATTGTAAACATCGTTCAATTATTTCTGGACGTATTTGTTTTTCTAATAAACGTAATTGACCATGTCGACGACGATTATTTATTTGAATTTCCATCTTAAAATAAATTAAAATTTATTTATTTTTTGTCGAATATATTCAATTACATATAGTTTATATTTAATAAAAATATTTAAAAAAATCACAGAAATAAAAAAAAAACAGAAACTTGTTTTTTATATTAATTAATCACTCGGATGGTTTTGAAGGATCTTGAGGTGTATTATTATTAGATGTTTGTCGATCTAATTAAATAGAAAATTAAATTTTCATATAAAAACAATTTATATAAATTTGTTTACCTTTCATCATCGTTTGTTGAACAGTAACTAATGTATTTGTAATAGTTAAACATTCACGTTCGATTATTTTTGAATAATTTTCAGCATCACCTAATTCCTATTTATATGAAAATTAAAAAAATTGAGTTATTTTTAATTAATATATTAAACTTTAAGTGCATCAGTAAACTGTCCAATAAGTGTAATCCATGATTGAGATTGTTTTATAAGTATATTTGATTGTGCAGTTATTTGTTTACATGCTTGATCGATACGTTTTTGATTTTTATAACATTCAGCAACACTTTTTAATAGGAAGAAAAATATTTTTTAACTAGGAATTTATATAAGTTTAATTAAATATTACTTATCATTAAGTCCATTAAGTACAACACGTGTTAATTGTTCAGTTAATATTAATAATTCCTTTTTTTTCTTTTCTATTGAAGAAATTATTAATAGAATAAAAATAATTTATTAAATAAACAAAAATACCTTGTTTTTGTTTTAAAACAGAAACACTTTCACTATGTTTACGATAAATACTAGAAAGCATTTATGATACAAATAAATGATTTTAAATCAATGAAGAAATTAAAGTATATATTTGACAAGTATATGAGTGAGTATTTTATTTTTCCAATTCGTAACAAATATATTAGATGACGCCACATGGTGATTATAATATGAAGATAAGTATTTTATTAATATATGTACATGTATTACACTAATATATGACATCTTAAAGTGTAACATAGTTTTATAACAAAGTCTATGATCTTATCGTGAGTGATATATTTTATTTTTAGTGAAGAGTTATGGTTGTGATTCGATACTATTCGTAGATATTTGAATTACATCGTTTGAAAATAGAGGATAAAGTATATTTACAGTCATCAATTATGTATTATTGCATAGAATTCTCTAAACCATTTGAACAAATCCATCAAACGATTTTGTTGAAAGTTATCAGAAGGAACATTGAATTTTTTCCACAGTTCACATTGAAATTAAGAGATATATGTAGTGACATTACCAGAATTTTAATATTGAAAAGATATAGATGGTCAATCTTTGTTCGATTGATGATTCAACTAGTCTAGATCAATGCATTGTAGAAAGTTGAAAGAAAATCTAACTGACATGGCTTGATTCAATCATCAATTGCATTACTAGAGACACGTAATATATTTTTTTATTATGATCTTCGTATATGATTTGATTAATTAAAAGTTTTATTTCTATTACTCTTTATATGTGTTATGTTTCTTCTATATAGGAAAAAAAATGAAATTATAGCTATTCTATATGGAGATCTTGACTTAATTTTTTTGACATATGACAGAAAGTTATTTAACTTTTCGACATGACTAATATTTTTCTAAAGACTGTTTAATAATTCCAGCTAACTAGATATTTTGATCTTTTGTTTTTGAAATTTCATAATATTTTAATGAGTTAAGAAATATGCATTGAAGTGTTAAATCTTTCAAATGATAGATTGTTTGTGTTCAAGTAATCATTTGAAGAGTAAATAATAATGTCAATTTAGTATTTATGACAAATAATGATTAAGTTAAATTTAATCACACAGAAAATATATTATTTATAACAAAAATGATAGAAATTCATAGAGAAAAAGGATATTATATTAACCAGTAATAATATTATTAATAAATGATTGATAAGCTGAAACTCGAGTATAACCACCCTGTCCATTACAGCCACGTCCAAAACTAACAATACCAGCACATGTCCATGAATTATTTACACTGATCATAAATGGACCACCACTATCTCCATTACATGAATCAGTTTCACTATAACCTGCGCAAAATTGAATGGCACTTGACGTAATACCACATATTGCTGTTGGATTTTGAACTTGAATAACAGCTTGACGTAATACATCTGATGTCGTACCATTGAATACCAAGGTACCCCAACCAGCAATAACACCACGTTCACCAATCGTTGGTGATGAAGTATTGAATGTTAAACAGCATTGACCAACTGTTGATGTTTGAGCGAATGCGGACTCAAGTGTAAGTATAGCTATATCATTTATAAAAGTATTGTTATTATAATTTGGATGAACTGTTATAGTGGCAACACCGCGATTTTGACCACTATTTAGTGCGGAACGATTTTGATAACCAGCAAAAACAAAAACTGTATCTGGTGTTGTATCTGGTGTCACACAATGAGCTGCCGTTATAACGTGTTGATAACTTACAAGAAAACCACCACACAGACGTATTGAATTTATGCTCGTAAATACATAAATAAATACTATCCATGGCCAGGAATTAGATGTTGAAACATAACCTTGAACTATTCTTGGTGTTAAAAATGACGGCTGTATCGCAGAACATCCACATGTTGATGGACCACCATAAGTACAGCTTACTGTAGGTGCTGCTAGAATAGAAGAAGCACCACCACTAATACTGGTGGTGGTAGTAGTCGTAAGAAGAGTGGTTGTGGTTGTAGTAGTTGTAGCAAG
>JAJEKB010020522.1:24818-35492 GCA_022393335.1 Macrotrachela quadricornifera | reverse complement strand
GTGGTGGTTGTAGTAGTTGTAGTAAGAGTGGTGGTGGTTGTAGTAGTCGCAGCAAAGGTAGTCGTGGTTGTAGTAGTTGTAGCAAGAGTGGTCGTGGTTGTAGTAATCGTAGCAAGGGTGTTAGTGGTTGTAGTAGTTGTAGTAGTTGTAGTAGTTGTAGCAAGAGTGGCCGTGGTTGTAGTAGCTGTAACAAGGGTGCTAGTGACTGTGGTAGTAGTAGTTGTGGTAGTAGTAGTTGTAACAAGAGTGGTCGTGATTGTAGTAGTCGTAGCAAGGGTAGTAGTGGTTGTAGTAGAGCTGGTCGCGGTGATTTCAGCGATAGTTGTAGTGTTTGTAGTACTACTCGAATTGGTAGTGGTAGTATTAATGGTAGTACCGATAGTGTTTCCTGATGACACACCACTATTTTTTGGTAAAGCCAATCCAAGACCAATACCAAGTGAAAGAGCTGTAGGAATGATTATTAGCAATGCAACAATAATAATAATAATAATCTTATTAGTATTAGATTTTTCAACGGGTGGTATAAATACACCATATTGAGGTGCAGCATAATCCATTATTTTTGTTGAATTATCAGCTAGATGTATTTTAAGAAATAAAACGCAGTAATAACATAATTCGTTTATTTATTTCTATATATTGTCCGAATTTGTCATGCTTCATGATATATCAAAGTACTTTTAGATGAAAAAAAGTAATGCTTATCCAATATTTTATTCTATTTCGATTTTTGTAATTATGCATAAAGATAGATTGAGTCATTATATGTACGAATCGAACAGACATGTTTTTGTTATTCGTGCGATTAAATAAAATTACGAATAAATGAAAGAAAAAATCGATACGAGGAAAAAAGAATCAGGCAATGTTGTTAGTTTTCACCTCTCTAAAAATCACTTGTTTTACGTTGTATGCATCTGTACGTTTCGGTTGACTTCACGCGTGACTATATGCTATTTCAATAATAAAAAATCCTTTGTCAAGGACAATCATTGTTTATTGCACTTTGAATATTTCTATTCGTAAACATTACAGTTAAAAGTCGAAATCATATATTAATAAGTGTATTTTCATTGTTGATCGTATTACTTTTCATTCAACTTATTGATAAACTTGAGGGATGAGGGTGAGAATGGGATGTATAATGGTTCATAATTGACATTATAGAGAACTAAAATATTAAACATGTGTAAGAGTAATGAATGTAGTTCAATATTATTCATAGGTAGTCGCATCATACATCTTGAGAGTAACAGATAAAATATATAGATAGCTATCAATGTTGCATTGTTGCATAGAGTTCTGTCAACTATATTGAAAATGAATGACATATGTAGTGACATTATCAGAATTATAAAAGTGAAAAAGCTTATTTGATTGATGACTTAGCTAGTTCGATGAAAATATCAAAAATAAATTGATAATTCTCTTTTTATGCGTCGTCGTATACCCAAATTTGTCACATAATTATGATGAAAAATATTTTCTAGATATTCAGCTATACAGATTAGCATCTTTCGTAGACTTTTGAAATGCTCTGTAAATTAAAAAGAATAAATTATATTCACCGATTATTTAATTCTAGTTTTCATCATGATATTAGTAATAGTTCTAATCAAGGAGTAATTTTACATCGGGACTGATTCCTTTGTTATATTCCAAATAGTTATGTGACTAATAACAGTCGGAGCACAGTGACATCGCTCTTCGTATCATAAAGATTAATCTAATTGACTGAATATTTTTCTTTTGGTTTGTGTTTTGTAGTAATAACAGTATATTTTCATTAATGCATAACAATATTAAAGACATGATCGTCAATATACAACCAAGAGAAAGATGGTAAATAACACTTTCTTTTCAAATTTTTGCTATTGAAATGAAAATCAATTATATTTTTTTTTTAACATAAAAATAATTTATTTCAAGGGAAATGCGACATTCCAATTGGAAGATATGGATGAATACATTGTGTATCTTGTTCTCTACTAGTGTGTTGATTGTGATTATGTTAATTAATCTGTATCCTTTAATAAAAGAAGCAAACATCTACAATCAAAGTATATTTTCTTCATATTCACTCCTACAACACATTTACAATCTTTTTAGGTTCGACCTCTTTTCTTATTATTTACCAAACCAATGTCAATGCTAGCAGCTTAGTAACAATCACTGATCTTAATTCGCTTACAATCACTGTTCGTACTTTATATTATATTTTTCAACTGATTATTGTTATCTTTTTTTTTCTATAGTTCAAAAATCATCTAGGCCTACCTAATATCAATGTTACTACAGCTCATTTTATACCTATGGATAAAGATGAAGATAAGTCGAAATGGAGCAAGATAATAGAGTAAAAGAAAAGTATGATTATCTCTATGAACTTACGGCTCTTTCTAATTGTAGTTCAAATATTTGTATAACAAAAAACACAGATACTAAGGGTAATTTTTTTATTGTTAATCTTTCAATTGAAGATTCATTGAATTACGCTACGATGATGCAGCAACAATATTTGTTCGACAATATGATTATTAACAATAGTTCTGCATACAAACAAATTAGTCTTCCTATCAAATTTAATGATAACCAAATATTTGATGTAAAAATGAGTTTATGTTCATTTAATCCAGTTGTATCGTCGGGTATATTTGATTGTTTTTAGACTTATTTACACAAGTAAAATATATATAAAACAGCAGCAAAAAAAATTCAATAGACAAAAAAAAAATTTTTTTTTTTCAAATTATTTAGTTCATTCGTGAACATGACAGGACATACAAAGATCAACAGAGATATATTTCTATATTTTAGTATCAACCCATACAGCTAATATTCGAAAACGAAGCTTAAACAACGTTCTTTGCAATAGTACAAGATGTTTAATATCAAAATTTGATCAGAATCAAGATTGGAATGTGAGCTCAGTCTTAAATAATACAAACGAAACTACTTTTGGTCCATGTCAAGGTAAGAAAATGAAGCATAGATAGTCCGAATTTCTTAAATGATTAAAATTATCTAGATCTTTATATTTTCTTTTTATTTTCATTTGAATATTGTATTTAATTATATATTTAGGTGGTCTTTATCCTAACGGTAATAAATGTGTTGCATACACATATGGACCTGATCCTATTCAAGTTATTGATTGTCATCTACCAAAAGGTCCTTATGCTTCTATTGTAGTACTTCTTGTGCATGGAGGATATTGGAGATCTGTACGCGATCGTACACTTGAAGATGACGTGGCCAATGATCTTCTTCGTTTCAATATTGTTGTGTGTAACTTGGATTATCGTTCTGTTGGAAATGGAGGTGGTTATCCAAATACGTTTTACGATGTGGCCAATGGTACGGATCTTATTCGAACAATTGCTCAAGAACATGATTTCAACAGTAGTCGAGTGATAGTTGTTGGTCATTCGGCAGGAGGACAATTAGGTGGTTATATTACTGGACGTTTTAGATTGATGCCAAATCAACCTGGATATAGTACAAATCCTCTTCGTCCAATAGCTTTTGTCAGTCAAGCAGGTGTTAATAACATGTGGGATGGATGTGATCAAGCTGCCAAAACAGGATCAGGCGCCGTGATCTCATTTCTCGGTGAAATATATCAAATGTACCCAGAACGATATGTACTTTCGTCGTTAGCGGCTTCGAGCAATCTTACAGTCAAGTTTGTATAGATCTTTGTCTTATTTCTGATAATTAAATTGTTGACAAAACTGTTCTTCTTGCACAAATATTTGCTGCAAATATATTAAAATTATGAAGGTAGTTTTAAAATTTCTAATTTAATGTAGAGTTTGTAACGATATTTCTATATAACAAAAAAGAAAATTAATTATTTAGTAGATAACATTTCTTTTTCATTTAGAGCACAATATCCAAGTCAATTTTTACCTTTGGAAGTTCCAATACAAGCTATTACTGGCTCAGCTGATCTCAATGTACCAGTTAATCAAACAATAAATTTTGGTGAACAAGCTAAAAATGCTGGTGATAACTGCACTGTGGTAATTATTGAAGATGAAGATCATTTTGTTCATCTCAACGCTTCTTCAAAGTCTTGGAACGCAACACTCACTTTTATTTTATCGTTTATTTCCTGAATAACATATAAATTATATCTTATAACGACAAATTTCAGAAGTATTCACTCTTTCATAAATATTTTCTCATTATTTCTTGATTTAGAATTACTTAAATTTTAAAAAAAAATAAAATAAATTGAATCAAATGCAAAATAACACACATCAATTCAAGATTTCACTCAATATAGATCTGTTTAGCATTCTAATAAAAGACCATCTCTTTTATTTATTGAGTAAATTCAATAATTTCAAAATATTATCTCATTATTAATCATTCTTTATAGAAAACAAAAATATTATTTTTAAAATTGTAATATTTTAATAGAAATGAAATGAAACTTAATCAATATAATAAATGATTAATATATATTTTTTCTCTGTCTTTATTTTATTTGTTTGTCAAGTTATCATTGTCAATTTAATCCAAACAAACAGTTTTAACTAAAATATCTGTTACAGCATATGGATCACAGTTTGCAGCCGGACGTCTATCTTCAAAATATCCACATTGTTCTTCACCAACTTGACGTGGTATACGAATACTAACATTTCGTGATGCTATTCCAGAAGAAAATGATTTGTATGAAGCAGTTTCATGTTTACCCGTAAGACGACGAGTATTATCTAAACCTTCAGTTGGATCATAATGTTTAATATGTAAATCATGTTGACGAGAAAGTTTTTCAATAGCTTTTTGAATAGCTCTAAAGAAAAAGAAAAAAAAATAATAGTTAATCAAAATATCATTCAATCATGTTTGGTAAAATAAAACAATTTATGTAAGTAGATATCAAAAATTTTTTGTTCATATTAAACTTACTGAAGTCCTCCTGGTTGTCTCATAATTTCTACTGAAAAATTAGCATGACATCCAGCTCCATTCCAATCACCAATTTCCATTGGTTTGGGATCAAAACTAACTTGTATTCCATATTCTTCACCAATTCTTTGAAGAATATAACGACTTATCCATAATTGATCACTAGCAGCAATTCCTTCTGTTGGACCAATTTGATATTCCCATTGACTTGCCATAACTTCAGCATTTGTACCTGAAATATCTAAACCAGCATAAAGACAAGCACGATAATGTGCTTCAACTAAATCACGACCATATGTTTGACATGCACCAACACCACAATAGTACGGACCTACAAATAAAATAAATTGAATAGAAAAGAAAGATAACGAATCATCATATTTTAAGAAATATATAAAATGAAACTAGATGCCATAACATCCTCATATTTAATTCTATACTCACCTTGAGGACCTGGAAATGAATTTTTTGGCCATCCAAATGGCCATCCATCTCTATCTAATAATGTATATTCTTGTTCTAATCCAAATAATGGTTTTTGATCAGCTATTGCATCCATAGTTTTTTTACATTTTGCTCGCCAATTTGTTTCTAAAATCATATTTTTATTAATAATATTTGTCAGAACAAAAAAAAAAGCAAAACAATTATATAATAACTTACTCGTTGGTTTTTTATTGGCATCATATGTTTCACATAATACAAGTTTATTTTCTGCTCCTATCATAAATGGGTCTCGAAATATGGCAACTGGTTTTAAATAAACATCTGAATTATCACCTTGAGCTTGATCAGTTGAACTTCCATCAAACATCCACCATGATAATTCTTCAGCATTTTCTGGTTCTTTAAATATTGTTTTTGTTTTTGATCTTAATTGTTCACCTGTTCCATCAATCCAAACATATGTTGCTAAGATTTTATTTGGTGGTTGTGGAAGATTTAAATATTTTTGTGTGATTAATTTATCTAATGGACGTATATCAGTTGCAGATCTAATTTTAAATAAATTTCGTCGCGGCAATAAATTAGATGTATATGATCCCAATAACTATAAAAAAAAAGCAGAAAAGAAAGAAATAAAATAGTGAAATATATTATTCGATGATATACTGTTTTCTGAAAGATTTGACGTGTATAACCAACTAATGCCATGTTAATCTGATGGTATTGTAAAGAAAAAAAAAAAGATAATGCTTTTTATATTATGTTGTTTATGTATGATAAAATGATGTCGGTCGTATATTCGTTTCTTTTTGTGCTCATGGTCAGTTTGTTGAAAGATAAGATATCTGTTAATTTTTTTTCATTCGAATAAGTATGTGTATACAGAATAGTCCGTTGCACTTCATAGATATTGGACTTCTTTCTACAAAGGTAACATTCATTTGGATACAAAGTGCACAAATATATGTCAGATATGAGGTTGCTTGAATTTATGTATTTACATGTTTAGCTTTGTCATTCAGTTATCAGTTTAATATAAAAAGCAAGGCTTCAAAATGAAAGATAATTTTAAATTTATATTTATTTGATTTCATATCAAAATTATTTGTATAACAATTGTAACCAATTTGAACATTTAGATAAATGTTCATTTTATACATAGAACTATTCTATAATATCTATCAAATTTGATACAAAATACAATATATTTAGGGCATACCAAAAGTAGGGAGAGTAATATTTTGATTCATTATGCACTAGAAATTCACATTTAAAAAATTATATAATATATGATCCGATGTGTCTTCATCGCCTCTCTCCAATGATGAAAACAGCAGCACCTTATCTCGTTTCTATCGGAAGATATTCAAATAATACTCATCAATATTTATATAACCAGCATATATGTAAAAAAAAACAGATTTAATCGAAAAATTATGATTATGGCATTAGTTAAAGTACGATCAAGTAGCATAGAAAAATAGAACCAAATTTAAATTGAATTATCATGTTCAATTGACGAGAAAATATTTCTTCAAATTTATTAAACGATTTATAAAGATTTTAAATCTCTATTGAAATATATAATTAATAGAAAGAGATTGTATTTCGTTAGAAAATATGATGATGATGGTGTCCATGATGATGACTATAAGGTGAATAACCAAAACCATTTGATGGTGCACCATATCCACCAATTCCAATACCATGATGATCCGGATTTCCAATACCAAAATTACCATAATGATGTAAATGATATAATTCATATGCGCCAAAGGCAAGAGCACCAATTAGTGCCAATTCTTCAAGCTGATGCATATTGTATAGTTTCTTATTCAAGAAAAAAATCTGTCCTTAGAACAAAATCAACAAGAACAAGTGTTTTTATTCCTCAATATATACCTATAAAAAGAAAGAAGTTAAATTATTCATGCATAAGTTGTAAATTAATTGCATAAGGTGAAAGGCGTGGCAATTTACGTCATTAATATATGTATGATATTCTATTCGTCATGTTTTCATATGTCATATCTCATATACGAATATTACAAGGGCGTTGATCGACTTCACATATTAGTTTTAGTAGATGTTTTTTTTCTGAACATTGTCTGATACTTCTTGACAAATATATACATACGATTAGATATTTAGTATGATGAATAACTAAAATCATCAACTATAGTAAAAAATATTAATATTAAAAATCATGTTATATTTTTATTACTAGCTTGCAGTGATTAAATCTAATTAAATATTTGATGATTAATACAGAAGAAAAGTTGAAGTATTAAGAAGAGCAATGTGTGTGGTTACATTTAAATAATTTTTCTTCCTCTCAATTATTAACATCAAATTTATTCTTTTGCATTATTACAAATAATTTTTCTCTAATTTCCATCAAGTAAAGCTATTTTTGGGATTTCATTCACATGAAATTTTTTTTCTTTCATTTTTTAATAATCTAATGCTAATCAAGTCGTATTTTTATAATTACCGTTCAATTATTTTTCATTATTATAATAACTTATAAGAAGTCTTCATGTTTTGTTAAGAAGTGGTACAGACACCTTTTCAGATGTAGCTCCTCTGCATCTATTGTCTATAGAGATGTTTTCCTTTCGTTCTCTCTTCTACTTTTCTGTATATCACATATATGAATTTTTCCTTTCCTGCTCATTACATATATATGATCTTTTGCTTTCGTTCTATATGTATCATCTTCTCATATGTATTATATTAGATGGGATCTTTCCACCATCATCTGATGGACAGTTCCTGGAGATGTATGATCTTCTTGCCTATATATAGCATGCGACTTTTCATGAATAAACTAGAGCGATATACGACTACATTCATCTCATCTCGACGATCTAGAGTTAGACACCAATAACAATATCTAACTGTTCCTATGCCAGATCATATATGACTTTGTAAAGAATTTCAAGTTTTATCTTTTACTAATAAAAGGAGTTTTAATCATAGGGATAATAGAGGAAAAATCCTTAAAATACTAAAGAAGACCCATTCTTTCTGGGACACCCGTTAATTGAAGATGATTGAGAACGTGCTATTGATACTCGAGAATTAGTAGTAGTAGTTCAAGAGCGGCTGTTTTTAGTTACACTATTTATCTTACATAAGATGTTAGATCCCATAAAAATTCTATCAGATAAATTAAAAGGTACTAAATGAACCAAGATAACATTGAGGACGAGTTGTTTCCATCAGGTCGAAAGATTCAATTATTACTAATTAATACAGTAGGTCAACGTGACAATAATTTAAATGAACAATATTATAGAACATATATTTATTACTAACTAATTGATAATGCATTAATAGGGTTAAGAGATCGATTTTCATTAAAAAGCTTATATATTTTATCAAGTGTATCATAATTATATCCTGATAGTCATATATTTCTACATATGGGTTCTTTAAAACAATTTGCTACTCATTGAACTTTTGACCTTGGTACTTTATCTAATGCATTAGATGTTGCGAATCTCGGTTGCAAAAAAGATCTTTACCTACTATAATTGATTAATATCAAGAATTATATACTTTTACAGAAGCTTTTTCAACTCTCGTTGCACTTATTAAAAGCGTGATTACTAATCCAGTTTCGTCAACAACTTGTGAGTGAACCTTTTCGAAGATGAAACTTATCAAATTGTGAGAAATACTATGACTCACGATCGTCTAAGGGATTTACGTCTATTAGCTATCGAATGCTGTATTGATGAAAATTTTGAACAGCTTATTGATAAATTTTCTCATAATCATAAAAATGGTCGTATTATATTGAAATAAAAATTATCTTTTCTTGTCTTTAACTTATTTTGTTCACATGAAGAAATTAATTTGTTACTCATTAAGACTACTCGGTGTGGAAATATAACTGTTGAACTTGATTCTGATATTATCTCTGAGAGTTGATATTCATCAATCTCTACAGATATAAATTAATGAGTGACTACAAATAACTAGATAGTCTGGGACTGAACCCCATCACCCTCAAATTTCTGGTTACACCACTACCATACCTCTCACATTTATGAAGAATATTATTTCGAGATATTATCAATAAAATCTAAACATTGTATGCATTGTAATACAAATATCTTGTATAAAAAAATAATTCTATTTTTCTCTTTCTTCTATGAATATAGAAATTATATTAATACCTTATACTATCCTAAGACAAATGTTCATTATTTAATTCATAATTTATTCAATTTAACGTTAATATAATCAATATTTATAAAATAATTTAATTATATTTAAGACTAATTAGACAATTCCATTCCCTCTATTTCTCGTCATTTATTTAAGACGAATGACAATAACATTCACTAATTAATTAATTGCGCCAATTAGGCGATCCTATGACCGTGTACCTATAAAAATACAACTCTTTTTCATTTCTTTATCATTTAGGACCCTTTCAGTCATCAATAACAATCAAGTCAATTCACAAATAAGTTTAATTTCTTTGTTTTTTCGATTTTTTTTCGTTTAGATTTATTTTCGAAAAATATGTTCAACGATAGTATATGTTAAGTTTAAGCTTCAAGGTGACTATTACTTTAATAATACAGAGAAATTTTCTTGATAAGTGAAATGCAAACATGTCTGTGAAGGCCTGTTATACATGCACGTATGTACATGTGTTGCCTTACCAGTCGGCTTTCTCCATTGTGTTTCAATTATTATAGAGAGTCTCTCTGTACGCGCGCACGAGAAAGAGTGAAAAAGAAGGCGATTCAATTAATTGAAAGCGATTTTTCTTTATTTATCAAATAATATTTCACAATTTCTTTTTCACACATACTATGCTCTCTCGCACACCTTTCAGATGAGGATGATTGGGAGGTAATGAACGTTGTAAAATGTTAAGAGCACGTTCATGCAATGAGAGTGCTTTCGAGTAATTGCCCATACTTCTATACACCCAAGCGATGTTGTTGTAGGAAGTAGCCAGATCAGGATGATTTGCAGGAAGAGTTTTTTTAAAGATTTCAAGTGCTTTTTCATAAAACAAAAGTGCTTTTAAATACTCTCTCATGTCGTAATACACCACACCGACGTTGTTGTAGGAAGTAGCGAAATCAGAATGATTTGCAGGAAGAGTTTTTTGATAGATTTCAAGTGCTTTTTCATAAAACAAAAGTGCTTTTGAATACTCTCCCATGTTGTAATACACCAAACCGACGTTGTTGTAGGAAGTAGCCAATGAAGGATGATTTGCAGGAAGAGTTTTTTGATAGATTTCAAGTGCTTTTTCGTAAAACGAAAGTG
>JAJEKB010020522.1:0-15277 GCA_022393335.1 Macrotrachela quadricornifera | reverse complement strand
AATCAGAACGAGGCATCTGGAAATGTTCCCTCGTTTGACATGATATGTGTCAATGAATAATTGATTTTCGATATTTCAGCAAAATAAATATTAAATACATGTTTGACACTTCTTATGTTAAATTTTTCGAGTGTTACAAGGTCAGTAGCCATTATTATTACTAACTTACCTCGACAAAAAAAAATCAATAAAATATTATTTTATTGTCTTTGTTAATAATTAACATCTATTTTAATACAATCGATTCATTATTTCTATAAAATACAAAAATATTTTATAGTTTCTAATGTCACTTCAAGAGGTATCGTACCTCACTTTTATATTAGTAAACTATATTGAACTTCGATCAGTACATTAACTTTTTCAACCAATCACATTTCGTAATAGACTTTCTACTTTTCTTCGACTATTCCATTGTTTTATTATTTTATAAAAAGTTGAACAAATTTGTTTTTATTAAAATCAAATTAATTCAATATACATTAACTTTTTACTTGCAATAAAAATTTGAAGAGAAATAGCACAAGTTCCATGAATAGCTACAATAAGAAAATATCCATCATGCCATACTAATGGTGGTATATTTTGATAATTCATTAAGTAACATATAAAATGATATTAAACTTGAACATAAATCACAATATGTATCAATACGATCATGTAATTGTAATATATGATCATTAAGATCTTTAAAATACATAAAAATATATTCATTAAATAATGGAACTTTTTCTTGAAGATTTTCAAGTAGCCAAGAACGAGTAAGAGAATCAGAAGTTGGTTTAAAAAAATAACTTGCTGAAAATGTTATATGTTTTGGCTTTTTTTTTCTTCGATATTATCGTCGATATATGGGCAGTTAATAAATTCTGTAACTTTCAAATACTGATGCATAGAGAAAAAAAAACATTTTACTCATCTTTTTACAGCAAAGATTCAAAGTAGTTTCCTCGATGTTTGGTATAAATTTTCATCTTTTCAATCCGGTTCTGGAATGTCTTTCGGTATTTTTGAATAGATATTGAATGTAGCACCCTGGATGATGCTTTGGCCAAACTTGTAGCATCTGGATATGCACCAAGATTACATTCCTGACAACTTAGCAGCTAAAATTTTGGCGGACTAGAGCAATGATGGATGAATCATAACTTTGAATTTTTCTTCTTGAATATAATTAAAATTAAGATTGATATCTTGCATACGTGGTTTTACATTAAGAAAATACAAATTATATGTCATGTTTTTATTATGACAAACTTTTCTTGTGTAAATTTTTGACTGATTTGTTTCAACATTTATCACAATAATACATGTAATAGACTATGTCTTAAAGGTAGCAATATAATCAATACTAATGTGTGAGCCATCATTCATCAGATCCTGGAAAGCATTAATATTTTGTTCGCAAATGATGGATAAGAGACGATCATTTTGAGAATCATGTTTTAACAAACCTTATCTACGTGAAAGTTGATAAACCCAATGAGCAATTGCATTATATAAGACAACACCTGGTCCCTCAGTAACAGTTAATTTATTGTGAATTTATATAGCAGTTAAACCTAATAACTAACGAGTTTTTATGTGTAAATGTAGACAAAATTTATACATTTTTTCTATATATGCTATATTTTTCTATCGTATTCTTTTTTTTTCGGCTAACGAAACTGTTCATTTGTAACTCCGTATTGGAAAACAAGCTGTTTAACATATGTTTCTAAACTTATTGTCCTGTTACATTTTTCAGTCAAAATTTCAACTATCTTTTTCAATAAAAACTTGAAGAAAGAAATTTAAGTCATTTTGAACTCTTTAATCTTGTATCAATCGACTTCGTATTCGATGCTGAGTATTAATTTTTTTAAATGAAAATTTCAAAAAATAAAATAATATACACCCTATGATTGATACCATGATATATCAAACGAAATAAAGATTTTGATTTATTTGATTAAACAGAAAGAATTAGATAGATATATAAAAATAATTGATAAGCATTCCATTGAGTTCAAATTGTGGTATCATAAGTACAATATAGTTTGGATCATAGTCAATTGAACATTGTATTCGACAAAAAACAAAAATAATCTCGTCAAAATTTAAAATTTTTTTTCATCTAGGAAAGCTTTTAAAAGTTAAAGATCAGTACTTTGCAAGAGCTACTCGCAATTTATCAAATTATATAGGAAAAAAAATATGTTTTTCCATATTTAGTCAAAACAGACAATGTCTTGTCTGTTTATATTAACATGTCAAAATTGATATATGAGCCAAAATCTACTATTGATCCTCATTCAGAGACAAACTTGATTGCATTACACTTGAATCATGCAATATTCTATTAAAAATAATTTGTTAATGTTACGCACTAAAATATTATTAAAAATTTCTCGATTCACATACCATTCATCTCTTTTCTAGTGGCATAATTCTGTTTGAATATTCTAATCAGTTAATATGTTTGTAAATGTCCTCGAGAAATTCTTCAAATGCATTTTTTTATTGTTGTTTTCTTGTTGATCATTGGAACTAAATTAACATAATAAGACATTCAATTGAGCTACAGCAATATGCAAAATAAAACTAAGACAGTACTATTTATGGCATTCTAAAGAATGTCTCCGGATATTCTACTTCTGTTTCAAATATTAATTACACTGAAAATTCATTGATCTGTAAAATCTATAATTACCTATATGTTACAAGGAAAATAAATCTTCGTATTTCTCATAACATTCATTGTAATCTAAAGGCAATTATTTCATTACTAACTAACATAGATTATATTAATAAAAGAATTAAATTGTAAAGAATGATCTTATTTAAAAAGCAAAATTGCTAATACCCTAAAGGTTTTTTAGTTAACATCATTCAAAATAAATATCATATTAATACACAATCATTCTTAATTCATCTAAATGTTTTTGACATTAGTTTTTAGATAATAAATCATAAAAAAAAACATTGTTGACAAGAATTCTTCAGTATAATCTATAAGTGAATATGAAGTAAAATATGATTATACCAATCGAGGTATAGGCGATAATTTAAGTTGTGCGTCATTGCATGTATGTCTCAATATTTCCTTTCTGTATGTCAACTTTAATCAAACCTTCCTTTCTATCTATTTCCTTTAATAATCTTCTTTCCGTTTTTCTTCTCAATTGGTTCTTTCCTCTTATGTACATTTCGTATATAATAGAATTTATCTATTCCTTATTAAAATAGAAAAAAAAAACATATGTAATATTTTTTTTAGTTTTTCTTTTAATTGAATAATGAAAATAACATTGAATACAATATTTAAATACAACAAATAAAGCTAATCTTAACTACAAACACATTTATCTGTTTTTTGACGTGTTGATGTATTATTTTCTGTTAATGGTTCAAGATAATGTAAAAGAAAAAAATCACTTTGAATACGAAATACTTTATTTAATGCCATTAATGTATCTTTTTTTGTTTTATTATCAAAATTTTCTGTAACTGATACAATATCAATAAGTAATGTTTCAATATAACTTAATGTTGCATTTATATGTATATAATCAACATTAATTGATGATGATCCAAATTTATTTGTATGCATTCGTCCAACTTGTGAAAGATATTGAAGAAAATCATCTGTCCATTCACGTTGTAATAATAAACGTTTTAAATATCCACTTAACATATCACGACGATATGTCATTTGTGCTGAATCTAATGTAAGTATTTCATCTTTATTTAATCGTCCACCAAAACCATCATTACGTAAAATAAAAAAATTTTTTGTTATATCAAATTGAAATAATTTTCTATAAACAGCATCAACAATTACAGGAATACGTGGGAGAGCTATTGGTGCTAATTCATTTAATGCTAATATATCATCATTTGTAAAATTTATAAATTTTGATACATATTCAAAACGATAACGAATATCTTGAGTTAATCGACTATCATCAATATGTTCTGTCATAGTAATACAATATGAAATTTTCTATAATTCTATGATATATGAACAAAGAATGGTTGCTCAAGGGAAAAAACGACCGAATAAATATAATATTTTTTTTTTCTTCATTTTTTTTTCTCTTTCATTCTGTTGATAAAGGAGATGAAGTTCATATTGCATGTGAACAAACATAGAAGATGAAATGTTATTATGATTACATTTGCGTACATAAGAAAATTGAGAAATACTTTGTAGAAAAATAAAAGCGTGTCTAATTAAAATATATATATATGCAAAAGCTGCTTTCATATTTAGATTGTATATTTTGAATTAAAGAATTAGATTTCCTATGATTAATAATGTTTTAAAAACTATTAACATGCAATTATTTTCTTTTTTTCTAGAGAAAAATAACCGATTATATTCACTTTAAGTGAACTGTGATTTTTTACTAAGTATTACTATGTATTAAGACCAAATGGTTCGAATATTAAAACACACTATTCAAGACTTTTTTGTATGATTAGTTTAACATAAACGTTAGATTTTTTAATTTACCCAATTTTTTTCAATATCTTTAACACGTTCTGTCAAACAGATAAATTCATATTGAAAAAAGTATATCTTAATTTTTATAAATATGTTCAACAAAAAAGTTTTTTGATCAATTAAAGATATATCCTCTAACTGATGATATATAGCTTGAAATTCTATATACATAAATAATATATTTGTTCAGATGCGGAACAAATAAGTTTTCATTATATGAAGGACATCTATATCTTAAGGCAAAAAAAACATTTTTCTTATCCTATTATTTCTAGGTATTACTTTATTTTGAACGAAATCTAATATTGATCTTACATGTGAATTGAATAAATAAAATAAGTACTCTTTTCCTGCTTTTAAATCGATTTCAAGGTTGATAGAAAAGATACGACAGTTAAGGACAAACTTGTACGAAAGGAAAAGATTATTACCGACGGTTTTTTTAATAAAGAAAAAACTTAAGAAAGAAATAAAATATAATAACGTATAACAAATAATTCATAATGCTATTTTTCTTTTTAAATTTAATTAATTAAAATAAAAAATTTTCTTTGTTTTTATTGTTTCGTAGTTATTCATATTAAACTGAAAGAAATAAGCATTTTTATCTACCAAATAGCAATTAAAAAAAAAAACTTTAATAAACTTTCCTAATATTTTTAATAAATAATCAAAAATGCGTAATGAAATTTCTGTTTTTATATACAGATATTTGCAAAATAGACTTTGAAAGTTTTTTTCGATACACTTTTTTTTATCATTGAAAGCGCTTAGAAAACTAGGTTTTTTTATGAGTGACCTATCGATAATTAAAATGATGATATCATCTTATCATTTAAAAACTCATCATATCTCAATTTTATATTTTTGGAATAAATGTATACAATTTACTAACGTTATTCATCTTGAAAAAAAATATACTACTAAACACTATCTATTGTAATGTCGACAATTTAAAACCAACAATGTCAAATTAAATATTGAGTCGGATATGATTGACCATATGTACTAAATGGAAAAGAAAATAAGCTATTGGTCAATATATTTGATAAAACAGTGCGATAATCTTTATCGAAATAAAATTAAACAAAACGTATCATTTATTAAAACTAGAAGAAAAAAACGATGTGTACAACAAGTTAAACACCATAAGAATGATGATTTTTCATGCACAGTATTCACAGATGAATCTTTGTTACTCAATTAACGGTACTTGAAAAAGTACCCTGCTATCAATATGTCATAAGAATTTTTGAAATACTTTGACCAGTATCTGCACCGTTAATAATATCATTTTTCTCGATGATATTATCATTTGTTTCCTCCTCTCATTGTTTCCTTTGGAGATATGAAGTAGCTCAACAAACGCCTCTACCTAGAATGATGATAAAGTTAGCACTTCTCCAGTTTATAGTTATAGTATTCTGCTAAGTTCTAATATTTTCAGTATAATATTTTTCAAAAACATAAATTTAATGATTTATTATCACATTTTTTTCATATTAAAGAAAACGATAATTTCACTTTTCTAGGAATTAATATAAAAAATTAATTTTATTATCAAAATAATATAATATTTTGAGGCATCAGGTCATATAGAATGAAAAAGAAATTAATATAATTCTCAAAATAGAATTATGCTATAGGCAGTCAAATAATGAAAGTAATATTTTAATTCCGTATAAATTGAGCTCCTATTCGACCTATATTTTTGGAAAATCCTTTAATTTATCCTATATTTAGACTACTTTTCCTATTTTGCCTATATTATATGAAAAAATCTCTAGCAACGATGTGAAAGGGTCGAAGCAAGCGCTTAATTCAAAATATCGATCCATATTCAAGAAAAAAAACAACGTAAAAAGACTATATCCTATACATATATATTCGTTTGTTTTTCTCTTACATCGAGAAAAGACTCGAAAAAGATAAAGCTATATAGTGTATGGTGATGAAAATAAAGTGTGCGAAAAATATTCATTTGTCTTACTCATTATGACGTATATAAAATAGCACGATTGATTGATTCACGTAAACAAACATTATTTAGAAAAAAACCAACTAACTTCATTGAATATAAATACGTAAAATAACTTGCTTCTAAGATATATAAAAACAACTTCGATATATTTCACTGTTAATTCTCATCGTAAGTACGTCTGATTATTTGTATATCGATTTTTCTATGTAATCCAATACTTCGGACATAAGTATTCACATTAGAATTCGAAATTATTGTTTATATTACGTTGTAGAATACACTTCAAAAGGTAAAAAAATATATTTCATCATTCGGAATATCGTTTCTCTATATCTTTAAAATACATACGCTAAGCATTAGTCAAAGTTTTCTTCATTACAGTATGTTTCATCGTACTTTGAAAATATTTATATATCTTAATATGGAGCTCCAACCTCCGTTCCAAATGTTATTTAAACTATCTTGTGTAATTTTTCTGTGAGAAACAGAAGGAACTTTTTTTCTTTTATCTGCATGAAGTTATTCTCAAAATTGTATTTCATTAGGATCGATATAATAGCGTTATGAAAAGATCATATTTTTAATTTCAATAATTTATTTATGAAATACCAATAAAAACTAGTATATTACTGATGGAAAAATTAGACTCAAGGGTAAAATTGACGTTTTTTGTAGGTTTGGTAAAATATCTTTTTTGTTCAGATTGTAGCTTCGAGTTAAAATTAAAATCGCCCATTTCTAGAAACAACATCTACGGCTTTGGAATGAATTTTCTTCTCGAGCATAGAACGATAGATAGTCCTTCTTTCAGAAAAGCATCAGCGTTTCTCACTACTTACGCCCAATTAAAATTCCAAGCTAACAGCTTGAAATATCGATAAACCTTATAATAGTAAAGAATTTCTGACCATGAGTGTATGTCGAAGCAAAGTCTAGCCGTTGAAGTTAACTCTATCATGAACATTTCCAGTTGCAAGTTTACATAGGTAGACTTTTGGAAAGAAAATATACATACCTACATTTTTCCTATTTTCTAAAGAGAATCCTTTCTTTTTAAAAAACTCAATCCTATAAGGATTCCTATTTTTTGAAGAATTCGTAATCGCAGGTTAGCTTATAAAAAGTTTAAAAAAATCTTCTTGTTATATCGAACAGAATGCTCTCCTTTTCTATACTTTTTGACCATACTTTGACTACTATCACAATAATAAATTTTCAATAAGAGTTTTTGGCATTATCATTTATACTTTAGTAAGTTTTGTGTTGCAGTATTCAATCTCTTAATGTCTTGTATTAACAACTAAAAATACACTATTAGATGCAGCATGAAAACTTCTATAATCTTCACAGTAAAAATTGTTTTAATATTTTTAAAAAAAAAAAGGAAAAATTCTGCACAAATCATTTTTACCATATCTAAAATTTCGTCCTTCAAAATTTTCTTCATGTTGAAAACAAAAACAAAAACAAAAACTATAAAATATATGATCTTATGTAAATCGAAGAATTTCTCATGCTGCATCTTAAAGTGTATTTTGTTCTCCTATCAAAAATTTTCGTTATTATAATATTACTTTTTTATAGAAAGAAAAAGTTTCTTTCAACTATACTTATGACGTTATAAGTTTGAAAAAGAATTAATAAAAAATGCAAAATCAAATATTTATAACATATTTATAAGAAAAAAATAATGAAATAGTTTTTAATTTACACTATCAATTTTTTTGGTTATAAATGCAGTGGGATGTTTGTTTTTTTATTATATATGTAATATAAAGAAAAGTAAGGTACTCTGTTTGATTTTTTACAGTAATTAAATGTAAAGTACCTATCCTGATGCTTGGTTAGTAAACCGAAGAAAGTACCTACATCAATATAATTAATTACAGAAAATTTTCAAAGTATCTATATTCGGATTCTGTCGAGGCTTTCTTAGTATATGGATATTCTGAATACAGTGCCTTCTCTTGGATATCTAAAATTTGATTAATTATAAGACACAAAGTTGAAAAAAAATTGATTAACAGCAGTCCTTTTTTGAGTCGAAAAATTCAAAAATATTATATTTGTGTGATATTTATGAAAAAAAAGGTGCTTGCCTCTTATTTCTTCTAAAAGCGAACGAATCAAATATTGAAATATGGTTTTTAATAGTGCTCATTGTACGTTATAGATCATTATATGAAGCAAATTGAAGATAACATATGTATATCGAAAAATACTGATACAACAAGATTAGGAAGTATTTTGCAAATACACATATTTTTCATATTAATTGTTATACCTAAATAAAGAGAGTAAGTGAAATTTATTTACTTGTAAAATATCAATTAATTAAGTATCTATGAATCATTGATTTTCTATTCTTTATGAAAAATATTCAAATATTTCTATATAGAATATCAAGATCAATCGATAACATTTGTATTTTTTTTTGCTATATGGATCTATACATACATGTGAATATGTGCTGATGAAGTATGCTATTATTAAACGTGCCGTGCGCAAACTAGTCAAGCATGAATAAATGCATGTTGTATATTACTAAGGACGGTTTAAAACATGTACTGATGGTAAGGCAGAATGTTTCGAATATAATGTATGATGATGTGTGCATGTTTTTTTTTTCATATTAATTATCAGTTATAATTTTCTTTTGTTTTTTTTTTGTTCTTAGGAGAATTGAATGATGGCAAAGCAATATTTAACTGTTAATAAGGGAGATTCGACTAGCATTAGTGGAAAAGGTCATATTATAAAAACTTATTCATTTAATACAGATGAAGATGATCCAACATCAGTAGTTAGAACCGAATCAGTTTCTAATCGTGATAAATTATTATCAATCAATTCTCCTTCAACAGATAATGCCGATATTGAAGATAATTCATTAGAACGCAGCACCAAACTCAAGAAAAGAAAATCAAGACGGTTAAATGATGCTGAGGTATGAGATTATTTAAATAAATAAACTTTCAATACTCAGAAAGTACTCTACTATTGTTCAATTTAAAAACTAAAATTATTTTTTTTCTCTAGAATAACACTACCATTAAAGAACCACCAATAAAAAGACATTTATGGCATCAAAATATTCATTGGACTAGAACATTAATGTACGTTGGCATATTAATCTTTCTTTATTTTACTTGGACAAAACGTGATATATGGATTCCTCGAATATTAACAACAAGTAATCGAATACGTTCTCAAATTATTATAAAGAATGAAGAAGAAACCACAGAATTAAAAGATTTATCTTCAAATTCACCATTAACAATTCCAATAATATCATCAAAAAGTTCACTATTGGATTCTTCTAATCAATACGATATTATGAAAAATGTTAAAAATAAAAGTGAAGAAATTAATTTAGCTAATAATGAAGATTTAATATCTTCATCGACTAAATCAAGTAGTCCGAATAAACTTAATTTACGAGTTCGAAGGAATAAAATGAGTTTTAGTAGAGAACAACAAAACAAGAATCGTCGTCGTTCACAAGATTCAACTGTCGATGATAATAATCTAGATGATGACATAGACGAAGAAAAAAATGTACCAATCAAATCAAATACTTCACATTTATCATTATCAAATCGATCAACAAAAAAAAATCATCGATATCGATCAGTTACTCAACATAAATCACTAAAAACTTATATTCCTTTAAATACTAATATTCGTTTATCTACTTATGATAATATTATTGATCAATTACGAAAAAATCTTAAATCACAATATCAAGATCGAAACTTTTTATCAACTATATCGAAAATAACTGGTTTAAACAAACGTGAATTATATAGATTTATTCATAAAAAAGAATATAAACTTTTAACACCTCGAAGATTTATTTTGCTTTTAGATGCATTTAATTTAATGCTTATAGTTGTACCAAAATAAATTTAAAGAAAAAAAAATAATAAACCGCCCCTGACCAGGATCGAACTGGCGACCTTCTCTTTAGAAGAGAGACGTGATTGTCCACTACACCACAAGGGCATATTGTTTCATAACAGAACTGTGATCACAAGACATATGTACATGAATAAAAGAAAAATCAACAGAATGTAAAAATAATCTTACACAACATTTCTTTTTATTTGAAATATTACAATTGTATCATATGAAATATATAAACTTTAGAATTAATTTAACATATCTATTCGGTGTATCATTAAAAGATTCATCAATTCTTAATACTTGTTAATTCACCTTTTTTTACTACTTTCAAATATTTTATCATAAACTTATATAGAAAAACTGAAAATTATAGATAAAAATATGCATTTTGATTTTATTTTCAAACTACAAAGCAAATTACAAATTTTTCATCTTATAATAAATTTCATTGTTCAAATATTAAAATTTTTGATCGTATGTTTCGGTATCATAATGATTCGAAATATTATCATTTTGAAAAACTTCATTAACAATTCCTGTTGTTGATGTTTTATTTATTCCATTAGGTACAATATCATGATTTGAGTCCAATGTATTTAAATGAGCATATAAACCATAATGATTTACTCGTTTTTTAGGTCCCCAATCATATCTAGGTGAATTATTTTGTGTTATTGCTTCTAAAAATCGTGGTTTTTCCATGTAATCATTACCCTCAGCCAGACTATTTTCATTATCTACACCAATTGGTTTTACCTATTTAATTAATGAAAGAAAAATTAATGGGAAAAATAATTCAAAAAATAATCTTACAAGTCGTTTTACACCAATAGTTCGATATTCTTTTATATAATTAACAATATAAACAAGTGGGATTGGTATAACACAACCAACAAATATAAGCCATCCAAGTATTGTACTCCATTGAGGATAATCATACGCTTCAAAGCCAGCACCAGCTTTATTTTTCATAGGCTCAGAACCAATTAATTTTGTAAATATAATTATCTTAATATATTTAGATTTGATTTTATTTTAAAAATAATATTTGAACTTACAAGCATTAGAATAGGAGAAATAATGCACCATGTTATAAAAAGATAATATTGAGCTGCTCGTTTTCCCAACATCATTTTTACATCATTCATAAATCGATTATAACCTTAAATAAAAATTTTATTTTTTATCACATTTTAGACATAGATGTTTTAGGATCACATTACACAATAGTACTATTGACTACTATTTTATCATGATATAAAGATATAAAACAACGAACAAAGAAAATTGCGAAGAGACTTATAGTATTTCAGACAAAGAGATTCAATAAATCTCAACACCTCAATATCGTTGAAGTCTACTTTAGTGAACCAAATGGAACTTTAATGAATACTTTTAACTCTCTATTGCTTTAAAACACTTATCATATATTATATCACTATGGGCATAGTTTGCTGAAACAGTTGAAAAACAACACTAACCATAAATATAAGCAATTGTATAAACTTCAAAAAAGCCAACAACTACCATGGATACGTTGGCCGCATATTCCATGAATAGATCGAACAAATAAATTCCGCCCTACAAAAAAACTTATATAGAAAAGAAAAAATAAAATGAATACAAACTTGACAGGTAAATGGTAAACTGACTAAATATGAAAGAATACAAGTGATTATAACGGCATATGGTCGCTTGGATTGAAATTTTGGAAATATTTCTGTTATTGATGTTATTGGAACATCCGTTAGAGCAAACTAAAATTATTAAATTAATAATAGAAAAAGTTTATTTTAATAAATACCTGTGAACCAAGTCCAAGTGCAAGTAACATAAGAAAGAAAAGAATTGAAAAAAATGGACTAGCTGGCATATGTGATATAGCTTCAGGATAAGTTATAAATGCTAAACCAGGACCAGATGATTCAGCATATGTTGTTACATCTGTTTTCATTTCTGTAGCTAAAAATCCAATTGTAGCAAATACAGCAAAACCAGCAAATACTCCAGTAAAACAATCACATGATACAACTATACACATTTGCCTAAATAAATATATTATATTAATTGAAATTTTAAATGAACAAAATATAAATGACCTGAAAAAATTGTTCTTAAATTTATTTGATGCTGAATATGCCATTAATGAACCAAAACTGAGACCAAGTGAAAAAAATACTTGTGAAGCAGCTGCTTGCCAAGTCTAAATATAATATTCAGTTTTCTTTTAAACAAATCTATAGTAATCGCAATTCATTCAATCAATGATTAGAAAGATATATATATATATATAGAGTATTCTAAAATAATTCAATTTTTATAAGTTTTCTCAATAGTTTTATTATAGTCTATAATCATGGGACTGAGAATGTAGGTGAAAATACTGTTCCATACACAAAAAACACAGAGCCTAACTGAAGACGAAGACAGAGCATAGGCTCCGGTAAATTCTGTTAGATCTTGATAGATTCTTTTTAGATCCTCTATATATTCTCTCTAGAATTTATCTGGATTCTCCACAGATTTTGTGAGAATAAAGATTTTAAATTATTTAGTAATTCATTTCTGGCATGAACTCATTTGTTAGTATATTGATTACGTGTTTATATTTGTGACGCAAGCAGAAATATTCGAGTGGTTAGACATCGTCATAAAAACTCTAAGACATTACATAAGAGTAATGCAGTATGTCTCTTTTTTCGTATAAGAAAAGTACGTTAGAGAAGTTAATGATTCAAGCTAGAGATCATTTTGATACTTCTAGATTTTGAATTTTCAACATCAATTCAAGAATTAGAGATGGACAATTATAATCTCGAATTCTCTAAAACTTCGCACTTTATGCGTTTTTCTTATCAGAGTTGAAGTGGCGTATTAAAAAAAATGAAGAGTTGCAATTAAAGTATTGACTCGAGAAAAGAAGTAAAATTACATGAAATCAGAGTAGTATATGACTCAAGTTATTTATCTCTATTAAGAAATTAAATTTAATTAATAGAGTATTTCACTCTTGTTATTCCATTTTAAATATTTCTTTTCCAATAAAATTATTTATAAATTCTATGTCAATTGTGAATACATTAAATTGTAAGCAATATCTATCATGATAGATAAGTACAAGTCTTCTTGATAGTTTATAAAGGTATTAGTTTGAAAATGTCAATAAATACTCAAGCTAAAGACCATCTATTAATAGACTGATTCAATAAAGGTTAGTTTTTTGAATTGTATTTCAATCATATGTCGAGATTAGAAAAATATTTGTCTGTGATCTTTTATCAAGATTAATCCTTGATAAAAGATCCTCAATATGATATGAGATAGTACAGAATTATAAGGACAACTAGTAAAATAATAATCAACATATTAGTCTATTATGTATAGATATTACTAAACCTAATCAGTTCTAGTTAACGTGTTGGATATTTCATAATTGGTTGTCTTAATGCTTGCAATTATCTCATATCATTTGGAAAATCTCTTATTGACAATTAGTCTCGATAAAAGATCGTAAACAAATATTTTTCTAATCTCTACATGTGATTGAAATACTATTCAAAAAAACTAACCTTTACGATTGAATCGTTCTAATAATAGATGACCTATAACTGGAGCGTTTATACACATTTTCAAATTAATACTTTCATAAATATCAAGAAGACTAGTACTCATCTATCAATGATAGATATTGCTTAAAACTTAATATGTTCACAGTTGGGATAGAATTCATAAATAAGTGAATACACTAACGAAACTTTGCTTTATTCAAAATCGTATGCAATAGAGATAGGATCAGTCGTCATATTTGACGGTAGATATCAATTTTAATTCTATCTTTAACGTAACAATAATCTTATATTACACGAGTGTAAGTTTTTCAACAATAAGTCTTATCATAAAATAGATAAAATAAAATAAAAAGAAATCTTAACTATGACAAAGGGATGAGATAAATTCTATGACTTTAACATGATTTATGACATTAAAACCTATGTACCTTAGATTTTATCTGAAAATTTCATCACAACCTACAATTAAACTTTTCACCTTTCTTAGAATATATTCAAAGATGCTTCTTATTAAACTTGTCTATCGAAATGAAATCAAATTAAATGTTTTTTCTTTCTTCAAAATTACTTTTGGCTCAATGTCTTTCTTACACTATAGATTTTCTAAATATACTTCAAATTTAGTATTTACTATTTTTCTAATTAGTTGAAACAATAATTTGACAATTTCAAAATTCCTTTAATTCATCATCATACTTATCATTTTTTTATTGTTTATCTGAAAAAGTAGATGGAATAATAAAATCAATATTACCTCAAACTTTCCCACAAGTTCCCATTTTGGAATAATATAATATTTAACTCCTTCGACAGCTCCAGGTAACAGTGCACTTTGAATAATTAATATAAGAAGTACTATATAAGGAAAAATAGCCGTAAAATAAGCGACCTAAATAAAATTATAGATCAAGAAAATTTTAAGAAAATAAAATACAATCATACTTTTCCAGAAGATTTAACACCACGAATAATACATAAACCAACAATAATCCAAGCAGCTAACAATGCAACAGCAGCAAATGTTTGAGGTGTTCCAAAATCTTCAAATCTTTCGCTTTTTTTTAACAATAATCTACTAAAATCATAACATTTTTCATAAGACAATACTTTTATTATATTCTATAATTTTTACTAGAAAAATTGTTCAGTAGCTGTACTTCTATCTGTTGATTTAATAGGTACACATTCATACATAGTTTTATTTTCATATTGTGGTGTTGTACAATTATACATTGTACCATTTTCTGAAAATGGTGAAGTACCAGCACCAGGTACAAAACATTTGTCATCATTCCACCAATAACCACAATTTTTCCATAAAAGTGTTGATCG
>JAJEKB010020521.1:232302-327360 GCA_022393335.1 Macrotrachela quadricornifera | reverse complement strand
ATTTTCACGATAATTCAGAATATAATATTTCTAAAAAATTTGCAAAAGGAATGGGATTGAAATTCAACAGTTTCTGTAGAAAAAGTAAATTCATCATTTCAAATACTACATTCTTAGCCATTTAAGTTTTTAATGTTTTCCTTAATAAAACAACAATCAAATCGAAATAAAACCTATATATGCATAACCAGGTCATCAAGAACTTTCGAATTACGTATCAATCAATAAGAAATAAAAACATTACGATTTTTCATTTCGGAAATTTTACTAACATCAACTAGAAAATTGAAATGAGCATCGAAAGAATTCTTTTTGATTCAAAAACGGAGAGCAAATTAGTACAGGTAGTAGAGATTAGTAAAGTCTAACGATGGTAAAGGTTTCATAATGCTTTGTTGTTGTTATACCAAACGTCGTCGAACGATACTTTCGTCACTTTCATGGCGAAAATCGAGAAAAACATATAGATATATCTATTATTGTGTGAAATTATACTATCTATACGTTCGATAATAATCATGCCTAAAAAAGCTATGAGTTTAAATTTCTTCGACTCAAAATAGAAATTTCCTTGACTTGAAACAATTTAAAAAAAAACTTGTATCAGAAAAAACCAGCTGTATTTTGACTATTTGTCTTGAGAAATATATCCGATTAAGCTGGAAATTTTCGGAAGTGCACAACTCATTGCCCGCTACAACATATAAAACAAAACAATTAATTATGATATGTCACTCCATCGTTGATGTCCGATCCTCTCTTAAACATTCACTCTTCAGAAATAATTGACACAATGAGTTGAAACCATTAATTCACAGAGTAATCAAACAGACGTAATTTAGAAAACTGAATATTTATTCGAATCACTTACAAAATATCGAGACAGTTAACTAGATTTTTTTTATAGTAATAGAGGACGAGATATCTTAATTTATTCTATTTGTAAATTTTCTTTATTAATAAAAGGTAAAATTTGCCCGAATAACTGATACATTTCACTATTTTATCTGCTATTATAAATATTGAACTTTTATTTAGAAGAGCCACAAATAACTGCACCAAAAGCCAATTCAGCATATTCCGATAAAAAGCTTGGTATGGACTGTGCATTTATTTTCTGATCTTTGAAAAAATTTTCAATTCGTTACCTTTCTCTAAGCAGAGCCGAACAAATGAACTGAATTGTTGCTATGATTATTCATTTGTTGTATAAACTGTATTCACTGATTGGAAGAACGGAACTCACTATCAAGAGACTAACAGAAAGAATAAACATTGAAGGTCGTTATAACCATTCGTTTTTCACAGATACTTGATCACGACGTAAATGTGTAACCTGTATCGTAGATACACAGCATACAGAAGTAAAATCATGCTAAATATTATTCACCTATCGTGATCTTCGAGCAATTAATTAACTGAAAAACTTCTACCCAGAGTAAACATAGTTTTTGAATACGATTGTTGCGCAAAATGTCGTAATTATTCAACAAGTATATAATAGGTCGTAAGTTAATTAGTTTAAATTTGTCACTTGAGAGTCGATAAGATAGCTGATAGAAATCTTGGTCACTGCCGTTATCATCAATCATTTATTATATGTTCTTGAAATTTTGTGTCATTTTAAGAGTCTCACTGTCAATTTCTGACAATATATGGACTCAACCATGATGATAGTGATTTAGCGGTTGTGTAATATTTCTTCACTCTGTCTACGCAAAAACTTTACTTCATTGACATTGTAATAGATGAATCACTCAATTGGTAACTAAAAGTTCATTTTTTTTTGTAGTCTTGTTTGTAGCATTTAAATCAGTATCTTTTTTTGGAGTGAATAAAAAGACGTGAATAGAGTTCTTGGCGAATACTTATTCACTTGTCATGTTATCTATGTCATCTGCCGAATCTATAAACTTTGCTTTGAAATGATCAAACAGATGAGCAGATCTTTCCTTACAACTGTTCACTGTACGGTATGATTCTTGATGGTCTGATTAACTTATAATTTCTGGTCTGAAACGAGTGAAACAAATGAATAAGAGAATGATAGTGATGAGAAATATTTACTGATCATGCAGTCTTTGGTCGATATACTATTTTTGAACTTTTAATTGTTCTAATTGGGATTGTTGGAAAGGATTATATAAAATGCGTTGTCCATATATTCTATGACCATCTATCATCACATTAGGTTGACAGCCTGCTCATAAACAAATAAAAAAAGTAAACAAAACTTGGTTTATAATTATTCATTCTCTAGCTCATTTTATAAGCAGCAAAGTAATCTCCAGCTCAGCTTTATTATAAACAAACTAAATGAACCGTTATATTATTGAATATATTCTTTTACTATATCATTTATGATCACTTGGGAAAATCAACACCAATCATTTGAAGGCATGGAAGGATTGAATGGAAACATGAGAAGTTGTTTATTCATTTGTTCTGTGATGTTCCATTAAACTATCAAAACAAAACTTTATTTCACGTGAATAAAAAGCTTGAACTCCATATGCGTTATGACTATCCAATTGTCGTGTAAGTTCTAATTGATTTCTGAACTACAAATCTTCCATTTGAATAATGATATAAATGGTTTCAATATTGGTAGAAATCATCTTTCTATCATATGGTTTTCTCCTGAAGAACAAAACCATAATCTTTGTTTCAATGTGAATGAAATAACTGCGTAGAACCTTGATTATAATATTTATTTGCTACTTGAATTTTGATCAAACAATAGTTTAACATTTTTGCCCCAATATAAGCGTCAAAAATGAATAGTATCTTGCAATTTGTACTTCGAAACATGCTACCTATGCGTCAACAAAAGGAATTGGTCACCTCACAAGCTTTGATTTCAAGTGAGCAAAAGAAGTAAACAGAATAGTTATGACAAATATTGATATTCTATGTGATGATCGATGAGCTGAACAATTCACAAGCTTTGCTTCCAATTAAACAAGAGAGGTGAGCAGAATAGTGGTGCGAAATACTGATTTTCCATATGATGTTCGATGAGTTGAGCAACTCGCAAGCGTTGCTTCCAAGTGAGCAAAAGAAGTGAATACGATATTAGTTAGAAATATTGGTTTTTCATGTAATGCTCGATGAGCTAACCAATTTGAAAGTTTTGCTTCCAAGTGAGCAAAAGAGGTGAACAGAATAGTTATGACAAATATTGTTTTTCCATGTGATATTCGATGAGCTGACCAACTCACAAGCGTTGCTTTCAAGTGAACAAAAGAGATGAAGATAATCTTAGTTATAAATATTGATTTTCCATGTCATATTTGATCGTCTAACCAACTTGCAAGCTTTGCTTCCAAGTGAGCTAAAGAGGCGAACAGAATAGTTATGAGAAATTTTGATTTTCCATGTGATGCTTGATGAGCTGACCCACTCGCAAGCGTTGCTTTCCAGAGAACAAAAGAGGTGGACCCAATCTTAATTAGAAATACTGTTTTTCCATATGATGTTCGATGAGCTGACTAACTCACAAGCGTTGCTTCCAAGTGCACAAAAGAGATGAACACAATACTAGTTAGAAATATTGATTTTCCATACGATGCTCGATGAACTGACCGACTCGCAAGTTTTGCTTCCAAGTGAGCTAAAGAGGTGAACAGAATAGTCATGAGATATATTGGTTTTCCATGTGATGTTCGATGAGCTGATCAACTCGCAAGCTTTGGTTTCAAGTGAGCAAAAGAAGTAAATAGAATAGTTATGAGAAATATTGATTTTCCATGTGATGTTCGATGAGCTAATCAACTTAAAAGCTTTGTTTCTAAGTGAGCAAAAGAGGTTAGCAGAATAGTTATCAGAAATATGCATTTATTATTCGGTATTTCATTAGCTAAGTGCATGATGAAATTTTCTTTCTGCTGAGAAAAAAAAGTCGAATAAAAACATTATCAAAATTGCATTTATTTTCCATGTGATGTTCGATGAGCTGATCAACTTGCAAGCTGTGCTACCAAGCGAGCAAAAGAGGTGAGCAGAATAGTCTTGAGAAATAATGATTTTCTATGTAATGTTCGATGAGCTAACCAACTCGCAAGCTTTGCTTCTAGGTGAGCAAAAGAGATAAACAGAATCGTCTTGAGAAATATTGATTTTTCATGTGATGTTCGATTAGCTAACCAACTTGCAAGCTCTGCTTAAAAGCGAGCAAAAGCGATGAACACAATCTTAATGAGAAATATTGATTTTCCATATGATCTTCGATCAGCTAACCAACTCGTAAGCTTTGCTTCCAACTGAGCAAGAGAGGTGAGCAGAATAGTGGTGTGAAATATTGATTTTCCATATGATGTTCGATGAGCTGAGTAACTTGCAAGTGTTGCTTCCAAGTGAGCAAAAGAGATGAACATAATGTTGGTGAGAAATATTGATTTTCCATGTGATGTTCGATGAGCTGATCAATTCGCTAGCTGTGCTACCAAGTGAGCAAAAGAGATGAACAGAATAGTGTTGAGAAATTTTGATTTTTCGTGTGATGTTCAATCAGCTAACCAACTCGCAAGCTTTGCTTCCAAGTCAGCTAGAAAAGTGAACAGAATAATTATGAGAAATATTGATTTTTCATGGGGTGTTCGATGAGCTGAACAACTTACGAGCTTTGCTTCCAAGCTAGGAAAAGAGGTGAACACAATCATAATGGGAAATACTAAATTTTCATATGATATTCAATCAGCGAACCAACTCGCAAGCTTTGCTTCCACGTGAGCTAAAGAGGTGAGCGGAATAGTTGTGCGAAATATTGATTTTCCATATGATGTTCGATGAGCTGAGTAACTCGCAAGTGTTGCTTCCAAGTGAGCAAAAGAGATGAACACAATGTTGGTGAGAAGTAATGTTTTCTCATGTGATGTTTAATTAGCTAACCAACTTGCAAACTTTGCTTTCAAGCGAGGAAAAGAGATGAACACAATCTTAATGAGAAATATTGTTTTTTCATGTGATGTTCAATGAGCTGAGTAACTCGCAAACTTTGCTTCCAACCGAGCAAAAGAGATGAACAGAATAATCTTGAAAAATATTGATTTTCCATGTGATGTTCGATGTGCTAACTAACTCACAAGCTTTGCTTCCAAGTGAGCAAAAGAGGGAAACACAACATTGGTGGGAGTTATTGATTTTTTAGGTGACGTTTGATGAGCTAACCAACTCGCAAGCTCTGTTTCGAAATAAGCGAATGAGGTGAGCAGTTCTTTCGTTCATGATGTTCGTTGTTGATGCTATATTTGTTTCTGACAATAATTTCGTGATTTTTCCTAAATGTTTATCGGTTCTTTGAATAGGCACTTCTATGCGAGTGTGAAGACAATGTGTCTTAATACTATGAGGTTTAATTTTAAGCAAATTTTGTTAATTGTTTTGTGATAATTTAATGCTGTTAATCTTAATGGAATAAATGGATGATTTGAAAAGAGGGTAGCATTTGCTAGTTTTTTGAAGTTCTGAAATATTAATAGGATACGCACGTGAAATCAGATGGTTGAGAACTGTAATTTTCTTATGAGCTGTAATATTTCCATAATAATAATATTGTCCCATAGGCTTGCCACTCGTTGGTTTTAGCTGTCTTAATTATTAAGATGCATATGCAGCCAGTTTCTCTTGTCTCTTTTATTTTTATAAAAAGTGATATCTTCATATCTTCTATCTGACGTTCTATAGCTAAGTTGTGTTCAGCACACTGCGAAAGAGCCATTCGAGACAAGTTAGCCACTAGTGAGTTGTCTAAGATCAATCCAAGGCTGACGATACTGAGTTTTGACCACAGTACCTTGTGAATACATGTCGAATAGTGCAACCATCTCACAATGAAAGCTGGATGTTTTCATATTAAAATAAAATATTTGGCGTGCATCGTGATGTGAAATGGAAGTGCTTTTTGCAAGACATTTACTCAAAAGGTTCTTCATCAGCTTTCTGCGAAGCATGCTGCGTATTTTTGTAGCATGATTTGAATCCATTGTTTTGATTCGTGGTATATTGCTTTTAAATTTGGGACAATTCTATTTTTTAGTACAGTTAAGATTACCAACATCTTACCTTGAAGCTTATGAATGTGATATGTTAAGAACTAGTCGTCTCAGTTCTATTTGATATCAATCGTATCGCTTCGAAGCAGTTCATGCTGGATCGTAGAATGACCTCCCGACATGTTCGAAAATAATAAATGAACGAAAAATAATCTGGAAGAAGAGACATAGAAGAGAGTACAGTTGCAGTTGGACTAGTTTCCTCGATTATATATAGCCGTAGGTTTGAAACAGAAAGATAAATAAATAGTCAACATATATATCATGACACATCTAAAATGCAAGATACTTTATCTTAGTATGTTAGCTGAATGTCGTTTCTATAATATCGAAAAGTACATTCAAGATATAGAGTCGCAGTTTTCACCAAAAGAAGTGTAATTGTCATAGTTTATCTCCTAAAACTTTCATCTTTCTGAGCCACATAATTTTTCTATTAGACCATAAGTAAAAAAAATGATCATCTCTGATTTTGTTCAACATTGATCATGCAATTTGCAGTAACATAGATAATTATTCAGCAATTATAATTTTTGCATTCTAAGCTTTGAAATGAGAATCTATATTTCTAAAACACTTCATGGAAACTTCGGTAAAGTTTACAGTTAAACTGCCTTTAAAACATGCCTTCTCGCTTGTAAGGATATAATGGAAAGTTGATAATTGCTCAATAGCTATATATTTTTGTGTGAATTGTGGATCAATTTTGAGAAAAATCCAGGAATATCATCTTTGTTATTTTTGATTTACTACTTAAGTAAGCAACAAATATGCAACTCAAAAAGATAAAGGTTTCAGAAGATAAACTATGGTCATCGGGCCATGTTTTGATAAAAGTCGCAACTCATTTGTGAGCTTCAATGCATATCTAATCTGTTATTTTTGTACTTAACTTCTCATTATCGTATCTACCTACTATTTCTATAGCTAACCTCGTGTTTGTATGTATATATATTCCTATTCTAATATCTGCAACATCATTTCTATACAGAATGGCCCAAAACTCATGTTACTGAAAACAAATTGAACATCTTCATTAAGGCTCAAATAAACAAGTAGGTTGTGCCACGGAATACACATCATCATTTAAGAAAATATTCGATTATAGTAAATACGTATAAGGACACTCTGGCAATACAAAGTGAAGGTGAATGGAACGATTACGGAACGATGAATGTTACTCCTGACGAACTGACACCAAGGATCACATTATTTATATGACATAGACCCAACGAAAGATGTAACAATAAACGGACGTCCTCTCGAGCAATAACTATTGCGCTGGTCATGTAATGTGCGATCCTCTAGTGCATCTCTTCTTTCTCCTTCTTTCTCTTGTATTGTATTATGTGTTTTCTCATTTCTCTTCCATCTCTTTCACATATAAGTTCATGTTATGCATAAAGTTGTTGCATTTGGATATCGAGCAGAGTCGAATAGACATCAAGCCGAACAAGGAATAAAGGCATACGCATCGATCGTGTTGATTGAGATGGTGGTGAGTACACCTTTTAGTCCTTTGGATAAAATTCGTAGGTGTTCGTTGATTAAATAGGTGTTTGGTTTGTTTATGATGTTAGAAGTATTTATGTTTGTATTGATAGATGTTCAGTATGTATTGGTCATTGGATGTTGTTTTTTGATGAGCTTGTCTAATTTTATTTCATATTTTTCCTTAAATTTTTCTCTTGATGATTTGTCATATTTGTTGATCCAGATGGTATCATTTCCATGTGTTTTCTGGATCGATATTTTTCATGTATAATTTCAGCATAGGTATTTGTGTTTGTAATTCAATGTTTAGTTTATTTTGTTGTTTCTATTTACAATTTAATAGATTATTACGCAGTTTTTTCATTGCTGAGCTTAGTAATAAGTTGTTTCTGTGTTTCAATATTCAACAATTTGGGATTACATTATATTGTTTGCAGGATTTGAAGACATAAATATGCTCATCAATTTTCATCTTCTCATGATAAAGCGTTTCTATATTTTTTGTAATTGTGTATATACGTGCGCCATAAAGGTTTTTTAATTATTTTCTGTTTAGGAAGGTCGTAGACACATTTTTAACCTGAGTAGTACCATCCTTTTTTATGTGTTCTTCCGACAACATATGTTTTCATAAAGGAGTTTTTTTTACTTTTGGATCAGTCGCTTGTCGAAATATGCTATTTTCATCATCGATCTGACAGAAAAATCATTAAAGTGATATTCTTTATTTAGAACAATTAATACAAAAAGTACGTTTAATAGAATACTCAGTACAAACAAACGTAGAAAAACTACAACATTGAGTTGAAGTTTTCCTGTCCATGGAATGTTCACAAACCGAACACTATTTTCGTTTTGATTGAGTAGAATTTTCATTTCGTTGTGATAGATTGTTCTTCACTACAGGATAATCGACAATAGTTAATGCATTTTGAATATCTGTTTTCAAAAATTTCAAGGTTTTCGAGCGAAAATTCAAACAGGTGCGATACTAAACTTAGTCTTCATTTTTCTACGAATAATCGACGTTATTAGTTTTTTCGTTTTGATTCCATTGAGGATTTTCGTCTTCCAGACAATCAGAACGTTTATAGCAGCATTTTCAATCATCCCATAAAAGAAACAAAGCGACCACGGTTTATTACCACTTTTTACCTGTAGAAAATAAAATCCAGAAATACAAACAAAAATCTCTTTTTACCGTTAATTTATGACATATTTAATCAATGGTGTCGAAGGCTCACTTTGTTTTATTATAGTCAAAATAATAATTGGTTTTCCAGTTTTATTGTCCACTTGACTGTCATGAGATTTTGATGAAAGCAATAATACAGCTTTTTTCTTTTTAGATACAAATGAAACTAAACTTAAATCAATCTCAAAACCAAAAAGTGAAGAACCAATTTTGCGATTTTTATTTGATTGAAATTTTATAAATATTTCTGGTTTACTTTTCGTAGCGTTCCTATAAGAGTCAGATTCTTCGTTTGACGTTCTTTGGCTAGTAGAATACTGGTAATGTAAGAAAATGCTTTGAATGCATAATACGATTCTACGTCAGTACATAACCAGTATTTGATTCCGTATTCATCAGACTTTTTTGGCATAAATTGACGAAAAGGACATCTTCCTCTAAATCCTAATAACTGTTCATCAATGGTAACATAAGATCCTGGTGTATAGCATGTTTTTAAATTATTTTAAAAGTCGGACTAGATTTCGCGATTTGCTGCCAATTTATGTTTTTTTCTTTCTTCTCTTGCCGTTTTATCATCGAATCTTAGCCACGAAATAACTTTTCGAAAACGATTTGTTGACATAGCGGCTTTGAATTTTAGAGATTCTAACGAACTTCTTCTCCATAAGCATTTTAAGTCTGTCTTTGATTTTCCTAATAAACCGACAAGTAATAAAAGTCGGATAAAAGCTTGTAATTCCATCATTGTTATTTCTTCTGGTGTTTCATTAGAAACGATGTTTCGAGTATATTCTATGTTGGAATAAATTAAGATTTTCTGCATTATTTTTTCCGATATAAAACAGATAAATGTATCTTCAATGGATGAAACTTCCTCCCTTATTTTGCAGCAGTGTTACATATCCAGGATTTTGGAGATGCTACCGCGTCTCATAAGGGTGATGCCACATCTCCAAAATCCTGGATATGTGACACTATTCTATCTTCAATCGAATTGTCCATAATCGTTGTTATAATAATGTGGACAGTTGATTACAAATTATATGACAAAAAATTCTATTTAAAAGTTAAAAGTAAATGAAGAAACACTGGATAAACAGGCATTAGCTGGAGCACTAAATTAGTATATAACATTAAACATAAGAAAATGATCGTCTTCCTTATGATTTCACAAGCTTTGGATATAATACCTTGACTTCATCACTCGAAAAAATAAAACAAGAAAGAAAGACAAGTCGTACATTCGATCTACAATAATATAAATCATCTACCATGACAATTGGATAGCTCCAAACCACTGAAAAAAATCTTTTTTTTTTAAGATTGGAAATATATATCCACTTTGATAAATGAATGAGTCTTGAATTATATATTGCATGTTATATATTTGTTGTATGCTGAAGATATCATCCTGAATCAAAAGATTGTAATGATATGGAAAACAAATGTATTCCTTTTTAAATTTAACAACGTATATCTATTCGTAAGGGATGCTAGTTGTTTTTAAAACTGAGAAAAAACAATATTTCCAGTACATTTTTTAATTTTTGAGGGGAATAAAAAATGACTACGGATGGTACTACTCGGGTTAAAGAAGAGTGTATTAATCATATCAAAAAGCGAGTTATGTACTATTTAATGAAACTGAAACGAGAAAATGTTCAACGAATTTCAGTAGCAACAACAACTATAAGAAATTCGAGATTATTATCGACGAAACAACCACTAAAATAGCAACAGCTGTTAAAGGATAGTAAATAGTGATGTGGTAAAGCCAAAAGAATAATTTTATCAATGATACATAAATTGTTAGATAGTTATGGGTTAGTCATAAGACAAGCTGGTCGATTATCTCTTCCGGTAAGAATACACGTAATATAATCATTAGATTAATTTTCATGAAGTGATTGATATCGAATACATTTTTCATTTGGATGTTTAGATAAACAACCAATGAATGAAGCATTAGATACGATGCAAAAAATATTGTCAGGCAGCTTTCTTCCCTTACATCAAAACGAATAATTATGATGAATACGAACCACACAGGTTTTGTCCTCAAACAAATGGTACCTGGCGTATCTAGCAACAAAACAAATTATTATTTAACAATATAGATACTATGGGAAACAAAAAAAATCAGAAATATTTAGATCTAGTTTTTTATGATCTTTCAAAACCTATGATCAAGAAATTGACATCCAGAAAGTTATTACGTCGTTACTTGCGTGGTATCACGCAAAATTCTAATGAGTCTATAAATTCAATTACTTGGTAGGTATCTGTTGTCAAAATTTTCCTTTCAGCTAATGAATATACAATATCTGACTGCATTTGTTTATAGGAGTATAATATCAAAAACCAAACATTATGACTTTAAATCTATAAAAAGTAGTACTGTTCTCCCGACAACCTTCTTCAATCATGGTCGAATTGAACTAATCGATTTCTTCAAAGAACATGCCATATGTATTAATGTGAAGTTATTGAAATATCCATTAACAGCAGACTTTAGATTATCAAAAAATCAGAAAAAAATAAGAAACAACGAAAAAGCATTAAATCGAAAAAAGTCGATCAAGGCACAAGAAGATAACACAGATTATAATGCTAATGCTTTCGACTTGTAATTTTGTTATTTCAACATAAAACTAGAATAAAATGTTAATTGACTTGTTGAAAGATTTTGATTCATGTATGAGTTTTGATAAGTGACTAGAGACTCGAATTTTTTCTGGAGCTACAAGGCTCATATATAATGTAGTAAGATTAAGGCATGCATCTAGTTTAGATCTCATTTTAAATTGTATATTACTGATCAAATTCTACGCGGCAATCTAGGTTTAGTTCTATTCAGAAGAGCTACTTTCCTGTCTACTATAGACTATTTACATCAAAGTCAACACATTGGAAACTATAAAATTTCCAAAAAAATATACTATTTTCTTCTTGTGAATAAAACTCAGTATAATTCCACAAGTACATGTTAGCCTAAGTAGATGTTTAGTGGCTTTAGTACATGATATCTCGCCATTTTTTCATAAGTTTATTCGTAGTTTTGTAGTTTATATGTATAAAATAGAAATATAATTATAAACTGAAGTAAAAAAATGTATCAAAAATGATCTCAAGTAAAAAACATCTATATTAGATAATAAGTAGTGAAGTGAGGGCCAGGATGTGCACAAATATCGTACAACTGAGTTTTTCGAAGGTTCTTTTCAATTCATCCCGAACAACCACGTTTGACCTCTAACTTTTTTTAAAGATATTTTTTTTTAACCTTTAACCTATTTTACGAGCATATTTCTGTGACTGTAGTTATAGCTTTAATCCCAAAAATGACCATATGTTTGCATGTTTGTGTACAGAGCAGTATTTCGTCTCTATGCAGTAATATAGCATGGGGCGTCCTAATTTCTCAAGTATTATATATTGGAGAATTCCTAAGTCCTCAGGTGCTGTATAATGGAACACCCTTAGACTCTCAAATACCATATAATGGGAGTAGTTACAAGTCCTCAAGAACTATGATAAAATGAGTACGTTTTCATTTGTGAAAATGAATAAAGACTCTGGAATTAGATCTTCCTTGCATTCTACAGGACAAAAAGAGAGCATCCGTAAACCTAGAAAAATTTCGTTAGTGCTGCTAAGGATGATTTCTTTTAGACACTTTGATCAAGATCAATTCGTCATGAATAATTTTTACTTTTTGAAGTATACATAACACTCGGATCTAAATTCGAGGTTTCCACATATATTTTGTTAACTCATTTTATACACAACATTACATACAAATGTCAACGATTTCAGATATAAATTATTAGTGTTGTGTTTGTGATATGTGTTATTAATGGCTATAAAATCAGTGGTGAATATTTTTTTATTTTCTCATCTTTCGTTTCTCATAAAACACTTCCATATGAAAAAAGAAAGAATCAAAAGATCAGCATCATATTATAGACTCATATATTTCATCTTTAGCTTTCATCTCTTATAAGGAAAATGTCTATCCCCTCTTCTTTGGTAAGATCAAAAGCAGTTTTTATTTTAATCTCTTTTCCCACGTAGATCAAGGAAGTCGACTAGAAATTCATTTTTGATGTTATACGAAATATAGCTGTGCCAAGGAATACATTCTGCAAATAGGACAAAATCAATCACACTTATATTAAATGATGAATGTCCTTTCAAATCATTATGTCAAGAGACACATTTTCTATACACGACAAAGATTAATGAAACTTGGATTAAGCAATAAACAGACGTTTATATTAGGTTATACCATAGAGTGCATCATTTTAACATTATAAAACCAACCTAGTGTGCTTATGATAATGATGTCCTTTTCAATGACACTCATTGTTCTTATTTGTACAATGGGTTATCTTTTTCTCTGTATTCTTTTTATCTACACTTTTCTCTTTGTCATTTTCTCTCTAAATCTTTTTATGGGGCCCTTTCTACAAAAGAATCGACTCAAGGGCTCGGACACACTGAAGTATACCCTGTACGACTGACTTAGTGTGGGTAACTACTATAGTTAGAACATACATGTGGCTTTTAGGAACATGGTGTGTCTTTTAATTCATAATATAGTCATCGTTATGCTACGTAAAATAGAGAAAGCATGCATGTCGTTGTTATTTTACTTTCGTTTAGATTCCAATACTTTTATATTTAGATAGAAAAATCGAAAAAAAAGATTGTTGAAACATGTAGCGTGGTTGGTACGACAGATGATTTTGACAATATCAATGAATTGGTCAAAGGACTGTGATGTATATTAATGTCTTCGTTCTCTATTTTGAAAAATAACGATCATTTTATTTAGATGTAAATGACAAAAACAATTTTCGATGAAATAAAAAACAAATCAACAAGATAAAGATATATAGTTGTGTGTGCAACGGACTATAATTATAAAAAAATATAATTGATTTTATTTACATACATATATGATATCAATAAAAAAATCAAACGACATACAAAAATCAAAGCTTTTGTTTCTTGTTTTTGTATAGATCCATATAATGTTTAGTAAATAAAAAAATAACTATTGTACCCAAGAATAGAAAAGATAATTTAATATTTCTACAGGGTGCTCCAAAAGTCTCTATACAAAATAAAACTTGAATATCTCTGGTACACTCTCATCAAATGAGCTAATATTTATTTTGGTACTGGAGGTTAGTTCCAATTAAGTTTTTACTCATAAAGGAAAAGTATCGCTATTTACTTCAAAATAAAAATTTACTCTTTGTATCACAAAAACGCAGCAGATTTAAAAATTTCTGTAATATAAGGGCTATTCCACGTGAGTTCATATTTCTTTCAATAATTTTATAATCATTAAGCTTTCGTAGTGTTCGGCATGCATCACAGGACGATAATTTCAAGATTTTATTCGATTTTTTTACCAGCTTTAGTTTCAACAGCTGTTAACAAGTTTATCGGATTTTGATAGATTTTTCTGAATGTTATAATAATTCCGTGGTATTGATGGATTTCTATGACTACTTTAGGTCCCACAGAACTTTTTCCGGAAACCTGTATACATGAAATTTTCAAAACAACCGAAAAGTTATCATTGCCACTGTATAGACAAAATCAATTTTTGAATTAAAATAAATACTGATAGTTTTCAGTAGCGGTAGCAAATTTTTTCTTTCTGAATATAAACTTGGAACTAAGCTCGATCAACAAAAAAAATACTATTAGCTCATTCGATAAAAGCACAATTAAAATATTCAAATTTTATTTTTTATAGTAGCGTTTTGGAAATTAAATAAATATATACCACAAACATATTTGTCAGATTAATAAATGATTAGAAAAACAAAGTAGAAGAGATTAATATATATTTTCGACAGCTCACATTAGTGAATCATCTATATTTTTTAGATAGATCATAGCTAATCAAAATCATTAGTTTAAGTAATATTATCTCTCAAAGTTTTATGAAGAGAAATTTTTAGTTGTTTTTTTTCTAGGATATTGTAGGACATTTTGATTGCAGCTTCGAGTAACCTCTAGTTTCTAAGAATTGTAAATATCATCAATCTTTGTTTTATATTTGAAAAAACCAGTAATTTTTAATGAGTTTCTTTTAAATAAACTTACCAAAAAAAAAAGAAAACTTCTTGAAGTATGGGTGTTATGTATTGATGTTTTTTTTTGCAGACAAAAGAGAGTGAAATATACATATTCATTTTTCTACGAATAACAACATATAAGTGTCGAGCATACACTGTTGTTGAACGTCTTCTTTTCTATTACAAAAGTTATACGTGTATGTAGCTTATTTCAATCTCCCTTATTGTTTTTTTTTTATTTTGATTTGATGTACTACCTAATGTAGATGACTGTTGGAAATAATTGATATCCAACGGCATCTATCAATTTTTGTGAAAAAAGTTTTCATACAGAGCATCTAGAGATAACCATTTAGAATCAAGCACCTTCAATACATTAGTCAATCATTCATTTTGACTTTTTAGACGAAATGAAAAAACTATCTATTATTGTCTTCTTAATTGCTATTCTTTTAATAGTAGCTCAACAATCTGAAAGTAAATTCAATTCAATCTTTTTCCTTTTTTTTTATAAATTCTTTTATTAGAAGAATCAGAAGATGCTGAAGAATTTATTCCAACAGCCGAATGGCAAACAGTGAAAGAAGGTATTTTAATAAATCTATAAAAAAAGTTTTCATTAAATTTTTCAGGTCAAAAAATTCCACCTGGTCTTCATGTTCGACTAAATCTAGAGACTGGTCTACGAGAAGCCAAATTACTGGATAAAGATGAACAACAATCATCATCCAACACCATCATTCCTGTCTCATCTGGTAAGTTATAAATGCATATGAGAGTAAATAAACATTTCTTTTTTTTAGAACCAGCTCAAGAAGAAATAAGTCGACAAAATCTTGAACAAGCATTTGCTAATCTTGATTTAAGTAAAGATGATGTTAAAACTGATAAAGTAATAATTTAATAAATATAAATAAATTCGTTTAATTTTTTTATGATTTAGATACATGAAGAAGAAATACGTAAAAAATTTCGTCCTTATGAAGAATTGAAAAAAGATTTTGAATCAATAAATATGAAAATTGAAACTGATCAAGAAATTTTAGTAAATCTTATTGATCAATTAAATAAAACAAATAATAATGATAATAGAAAAACACTTCTTATTGATCTTGAATATTATCTTCATCAAGTTTGAATAATTTTAAAACTTAATCTTTCTTCTATTATTTAATTTAAATCTTACTAATTTTAGTATGATAATGCTATACTTTTTGCTGATATGAATGGTCTTGATTTACTTATTCATTTATTTAATTCAACAGATACTAATTCAGAAATTCGTCATCTAACAAGTCTTGCATTAGGTGCAGCTTTTCAAGGGTAAATCAAAACTTTAATTTTATTATTTATAATCATTTTTGTTTTTTTTCTATTAGAAATCCTAAAGTTCAATTAAAAGCATTAAGTCTTGGTATTGTTCAATATCTTTTACGCTTATTAAATACAGAATTAGATGATAATATTAAATTTCGTCTTCTTTATACATTATCAACTTTATTAAGAAATTTTCCACAAGCACAAAAAAATTTTCTTGAACATGGTGGAGCTGAATTAATGGTTAAAATTATTGATCAAACAAATCAAAATGATAAAATAATCATACGAATTATTACACTTATGAATGATTTGATTATTGAAAAGGTAAGATTTTAAAGAATATTTTTAAAAGAAAACTTTTATAAAATTTTTATTTTATAGAATCTAGCTTTAGATAACAAACAAGACGCATATAAAAAGTAAGTCGATTCATAATGATATATAAAAACAATGTATAAACATATTCAATTTATTATCTTTTAGTATTGATATACTTCATCAACTAGTTGATCATGGGTGGTGTTCACGTATTTCTGCACGATTACCAACGTTTAATATGGATAATTTCGATCATATTGAAAAAACAATTAATGCAATAATACCATTAATAGATGTGTGTCAAATGAATTTTATTTCTCTAATACCAACATTAGATAAATTGAATAATATTTATACAAAAAATAATTTAAATGATGATTTAACTGACAGTGATATTTTAAATAATATTAATATTATTTTAAAAAAATTAAAACAAAGATCATCAGATGATTTATAATCGTTTTACCTGCTGAGTGTGATCTTTATTCTAGTCAGATAAATGCCTTATTTGTTGTACTTGATTTCTATCATAATGTTATTGTTTATGTTATTCTTTTTTTGAATATAATAAAGAACAACAATATTATCTGGCATTGACACAAAATCTTATTATATATAATTCTGATATTGACGTGTTATGTTATATCTTTCACTTTTTATTTTCTTTCTTTGTTTCTCATTTTCAAGGTTAATAATATACGCACAAGTTGCATGTCTCGAATAATATCCTCAAGAGAAAGAAGAATACTTCTTTCCTACTACTCGATTAGGTCTATTTCTATAGTTGCTTATACATAAAGAAAAGAAGAAAGATGAGATCGTTTTAGGTTATACTACCCTCGCGGTGTCCATCAAAAAAGGAGTATATGTATCACACTGTACACTGCACGTTAACCGCTTAACAAATGAAGAAGAAAAAGAAAACTGCGTCAATATCAACATTGGTTATCCATTCTTTTTCTCTAACGATTCGTCCTACGCGTGTGTAATATAGTACCAAAATAGACAATTCTTACTGTTACAGTAATAACAACAAAAGCATCATCAAGTAGAGAATAAGAAAGATAAAATCGAGTGCACTTTTCCTTATAATCATCTATTGCAGCAAGTTACTTGTGTATATTATATACATCATCTCGTCAATCATATATTCATTCAAGCTCAATAATGACAGACGTAAGTGATGATATCTAATAAAAAGTCAAACATATTTCTTTATTGTTTCTTAATCATTCTAAAATAATTATGAAAAATAAAAAAAGAAAAAAGAAAAGATCATAAACAGAAATCATATCCTAGAAAGAAGACGTAAGTTCTTATTGCTTTTAAAATACCTAAATACACTCCCTTTATACACAAATATATAATTTTTACAAAAAATTGATTTAATTTTATTTCGCATGTCAAATATGTCCAAAAAAAGATTGTATATTTAAAAAAAAGATTACTTTTATTCAATAGAAAAAAATGAAGAAAAAGGCTCAACGTGCCACAAGTAATGTTTTTTCAATGTTTGATCAAAAACAAGTTCAAGAATTTAAAGAAGTATTTATTTATTTATTTATTTTTAAAGACAAAAAAAAAACAAAATTCTTTTTCTTATCTTAGGCATTTAATCTTATGGATCAAGATCGTGATGGTACAGTTAGTATGGATGATTTAAAAGAAGTATATGCTTCACTTGGTAAAGCACCAAAAGATGCTGAATTAAAAGCTATGCTTGAAGAAGCTCAAGGACCAGTTAATTTTACAACATTATTAACTTTATTTGGAGATCGATTAAATGGTACTGATGAAGAAAATGTTATATTAAATGCATGGAAAAATTTTGATCCAGATGGAACTGGACAAATAAATCAAAAAAGGTAAAACAAAAAAAAAAAAAGATTCTTTTCTAAATAAAATTATATTTTAGTTTACGAGAAGTCCTTACAGGTGAAGGACGCCCTGAAGATCGTAAGTATTGAATTAAAATAAAATTATTTAATAAACATTTATTTTATTGTATTTTTTCTTTTAAAAGGATTGTCCGATATGGAAGTATGAATTATTTTTATTTATTTAATTAATTTGTTTTTTTGAAATTTTTAGTTTAGTCAAATGCTTGATGGTGCTCCATTGGATCCTAAAGGAAATCTTGATTATGCTGCATTTACACGACAGATAAAACGTGGAAAAGAAGATGAATAAAATAATATGATTCTAGACATTTTTTTTAAAACCCTTATTTTACACACCTTTTTTATTTCTTCATCTGTTTAAACATCTACACTAATATAATAAATGTGAAATCAAAAGAATTGAATTTATACTATGAAAGAAAAGAAAAAGAAAAAAAAAGAGGATTTTTGAGTGTTATGATGCAACAAATAATAATAACAACAACGACAACAGACATGTATTCGATTACTACTCCAACAGTCCTTTGTCGATAGAATCAAAGACATCACTAAGTCAATATTGTCATATTAATAAAAATTTTCAAAGAAGTGAAAAAGAAAGTAGCTTGAAGAAATAAAAAGATTGAAAATTAATCTTTTGTTATTAAATATTTGTCATCCTTCAATGCGATTCATATTTATTAAGACATTTAACTAAAATATTCGTAAGTAAAATGAAAATTTCTTAAAAAATCAAATATTTTTAATTAGTCTCAAAAAATTTTTAACTATAAGATTCTCCGTATTTTATTTTGAATCTATCGTTGTGAATTTCAGGAGTGTAATATATAATCGTTAAGTTTAATACTTTGGTAAGTTTAAGAAAATAATTGTGCAATATCAATGCCGATATCCAGTGGCTTCGGTTATTATCAAACAAATTATCCAACACCAAAACGTATTGTACGACCTCAAATTATTGCCCGTGCACCTAAGGTAAATTTTATTCGTTTATTTAAAAAAGAAAGGAACGTTAATAATTCAAAAAAAGAAAATATAAATGAGAACGAGAAGAGTGCAAATGTGTTTTTTTCTAGTCACAACTAACAGTAACCAACAAACAATTGTATTGAGTGATTTTTAAAGAGACATTCAAAAAAAAGAAGAAAAAGAAGAAAGAAAAATTAATATAACAGTAGTTAGTAAGAATATTTTAATATTAAAAAAAAAAGGAAAGAAGAAAAGAAAAGAAACCAAAAAAAAAATTTTATATGTCAAAAAGTTATCACGAACAGTTTCGAGACAATCAACGAGAAAAAAATCAGAATGGTTTATTCTCAAAATCGAAAGCAACAGCAGGTAACAAATTACCAGCACAACGATCAACAGCCGTTGTCAAACAACCATTACGTTCTGATACATTTACATTGCCAACAAAACGTAATGAAACAAATTTTAAAGTGCCTAAAATTAATCAGCTACAAAATGGTTCTCGACGACAAACAATAAAAGAACCTGCCGTCATAAATTCATCACCACCTGCTGAACAAATACGTACAGAGATAATGCGAAAAAATGGTGCCAATCGAACTACGTTAAGACAACCTAATCCAATTGGAGACCGACAAAATCTTGAACGAAAACCCGTACGCTTTGCTAATAACCATAATAATACTTATTATTCTTCTTCTCCTGCTTCTCCACCTGTTTACTACGAAAAAACTGCTCCTCTTGCTGATCCTTTACCTCGAGATACTTTAGATAAATCTCGAAATATGCGTGTAATCAATGATGATTATGTAATACATCGTCGAAAAGATCCACCTGCTTATGCTTATAATGATTATCAAACGGTGAGTGATATACCAACTCTTTCTTATGTTACATCTTTACCACCTATTACTCAGTCAACCAATCCTACAGCTCCTACAGTCATTATTCATTCTAAAGAAAAGCATCATTCAGATTCTTCTACAATCATTCCAACTATATCGACAGTTCCCTCATATCGTCATACTGTTCCCACTCTGTTTTACCCTACTTCAACCGATCCTACATATCCTTCAACTTCTGGGATGATTTTCCCTTCTTCATTTGCCCCTACATATCCTTCGACTTCTGAGATGATTTTCCCTTCTTCATTTGCCTCTACATATCCTTCTACCTCTACTATGATATTACCTTCTTCGACTGTTCCTACATATCCTTCCACTTCTACAATGATCTTACCCACAACAACCGCTCCGACATATCCTTCTACTTCTATGTTTTTACCAACATCAACTGTTCCTTCATACTATCCTAATTCTACTATGTATTTACCTACTACAGGGGCTTCTGTTCAGCCACCTGTACATACGGTTGTTCTTCCACCTCCATCAACTTCTAGTTATGCATCCCAACCTTATTTTTATCCTATATCGTATCCTAATCCTCCAGTATCGGCGGCGCCAGCACCGCCTCCACCGCCACCACAGCAGACGATTATAAATCAATCGTCAGCTTCAGCTGCAGCAACCTCAGCACCAGTAAAAACTGAGGAAAACAAGTCGACAATCATTGTTCGTCCAAATACGACAACTAATAGCAAAAATAATGTAACCATACAATTGAAGATGCTAGATGAGGTTTGCTTTTTATTTTCTTTTTATATTTAAAAAAAAACACCTATTGGTGAAGCTTTAATATTTCTTGTTTTTTTTTTCAATTAAATTCATTTCATTTTCAATCAATTTAGGATATTGTATTAGACAAAACAAGACCTCAACGAGTAGTTCGAGTTGTACGTGATCCTCCATATCGTGAGGTTGATGATGTATATTATGTTCAACCTGAACCAAAACGTGTTATTTATGAACAACCAACACGTCGAACATCAATTATTCGAAAGCCACGATCAGCAACTCAATATGTTTATATGGATAATTCTCCATCAACTATTATGCGTCCTCGTCCTCATCGTTCAGAAGTTGTCTATATTGATAATAATCGGCCATTAGAATTCGAAGAAGAAATCGTTTATGTTGATGACAATGGTAATGAAATTGAATACATCTATGATAATGAACCTAATTATCATCGACGAAATTATAAAAAATCTCGTCATCCATCATTAACAAATATTGTTTATCAATAAAAAAAAATTATTTTCTATTTAAAATTTTTTTTATTCTTACAAAGAACAAAGAAAAAAAGTATACAATAAAAATTTTTTTGTATATTTATGTTGTTACATAATTAGAATATTGAAGTGAATCATTTGGTAATTGATATTGTTTTTTTTTTCGATAATATTTACATATAAAACATATAATTATAATAACTAATAAAACAAATAGAATAAATAAAAATGGTGCTAAATGTTTTTTCATTTTCATTATTATTAATTCATTCATACATCCACCATCAAATTCTATTTGAAAACATTTAAGCCAAAAATAATACATTGAATCAAAATAATTACGTTCATTATGGATATCATTTAATTGAAAAAATATATAATTATGTTCGATTATTGTGTAAGGTTTCCATTCAACATAAGAATTAATTGTTGGTTGTAAGTCTTTATTTGGATTTCTAAATTTTTTTTTTAAATAAATAAATAAATATAAGAAAATATAATATATAAACTAACCCGGTTTTAATAAAATTTGACCAATAACGTATTAATTGTCGACTAAAATCTTCTTCATCTTTTGAATAATTATAATAACTCATATTAACATTTGTATGTATTCGACGATAACCACGTGCCAATGGAACACCAAAAACATAATCTAATCATTTATAGCAAACAAAAGAATTTCATTAAAATTAGTTAAATGTTCTAGTAGAGAAACTGTTATCGGATCATACGTGACAATCTGATTATTTAGACTATAGTTCAATAATTTATCTTTTTATATCTATGATTTTTGTTATATATTCACCTAATTCAGCAAAATGTCCAATAACATGTGGTAATGTTTTTAAATGATCTCGAAATAGACTTCTTGCTTTAAATGTTGGTCTATGAGAATAAATATATGCATAATTTGATGATGTTTGATTTAATGATTGTGTACGAAGATTTAAACAATGTACCATATGAAAATTAAACATTAAATCCGAAACAAGATCAATATAAAGTTTTAATCGTATTGTTATATTTTTTTTTCCTAAATAAAAACATCTTATTATTTTTAATTCATCTTTTGATTATAAATAGATTTCAATGATATATAAAAGAGCTGATTTTCTTAAGCCTTTGTATTCTAAGATATGACATTTTAAGGAAAAAACAAATATTAATAAGACAATCATATTTTGTAAACAAAGACACATAAGGAAATGAAGTATATTTTCAATTTGTTTTATATCTCATCCAGATCTACTTATAATCAAAAAAAGAAATGGAAAACAGCTGGAAAATATCGAGCAATTTTCTAATTAGTTTTTTTCTTTTTCTATTACCTGGATATTCATATATTTTCTTAATATCATCAATATAACATTTTCCATATTGAAAATTTGCATTTATATAACGTTCGACATAATTTAATTTTGAAAATTGTTGAAGTACAGCATTTGGATCATATGTTAATGTTTGTTCCACATGTGTTTTTCTATCAGATTTTATTTCATCATTATCATCATCGTCATGATCATCTTCCTCATTTACTATTGTTATATCCGGTGGTATTAAAACTGTTGAATTTCGATGAATAAAACGTTTTTCTCGTTTTATAGGTTGTTTACCAATAGATGCTGATTGATTATTTAAATCACTATAAAAATGTCCGATATGATATTCAGCAAAATAAAGACCTTCATTTAATGTAACACCAGTTAAAAAATCAATATTTTGATATATATCACTTTGTAGAACATTTTCAATTGTATCATTTAAAAAATCATTATCAATAACAGGATATGGATTATCATCAGCTAAAATAAAGAAAATTTATTGTAAAAAAAAAACAGAGAAAATTTGTTTTTTTTCTTATTACCAATACTAAGACTTAAATGAAGACGATATAAATCTCCATCATTTTTTTCTAATAATTTATAAATACATTCAAACATTTCTATTTCATTTGATCGGTGACATTTAAATTCACGTGATAAACGTTCAATTAATTTCATTGGTTGATGATTTATACTCCATGGTGCTAAACCAGTACCCGATTGAGATATAATACGTTTAATCATTCCACGACAATGTTGACTAGCTAAAAAAAAAAAATAATCATATTTAATATAAATAAAATAAATCTTCAAATTCTAACCTGGGATTAACATAACATTTCCCGCACCAGCTGAATGACCAGCTAAAGCAATTCGATGTGGATCACCACCAAATAAATGTGCATTTTCATAGATCCATTCAACAGCTAATAATTGATCCCATAGACCATAATTACCTTTGGAGAAAAAAAAACAAAATATTTCGTTTTATTTTTCAATATTTCACAAATACCTTTTAATCGATGATCACCACTAGATAAAAATCCATGATAATTCAATCGAAAATTCATTGTTATAACAATAATATCTCCTTCACTTGCTAATATACTTCCATCAAATAATGAACCACCACCAATTTGATTTGACCCACCATGAGAAAATAACATAATAGCTTTACGTTTTTCACCATAACGTAAATCTGCTCGATAAATATTTAATGAAAGACAATTATTATTAAAATGATTTTGCATTATAAATGATCCATATGAAAGATTTTCTGTCATTAATAATGATTGCATACAACATGGACTAAATTTAGTTGCATTTTGTATTGTATAATTAAAACGTTTTTGTATAGGTTTTTCAAGTGATTGAGGTATTTCAGCATAATAAATACCAAGAAATTGATCAATATATCGATTATTACGATATTTTATTCGTTTACCACGATAAATACCTGTTGAAGCAATAAGAAATGGTCCTCGAAAAGAATTTGATTTATCTTGATTAATTTTATTATAAAATGATAATTTATATAAATATTCATCAGTCATATTTATTATTGAAAAATTTGCTTGTGTTTGAGTTTCTTTACATGTTAATAATGTACAATTTGGTAATGTTGAATTGTATGATAATTGATCAACAATACGTTCAAATGATGGATAAAGAACAAAAGATGAAGAATATGCCAAATAATTTTGGAATAAAAGTATAAGAAAATAAAAAATAAAACAATTTAATTCATTATACATTCTGAGAATAATTTTTTAAATGATACGTATGATCTAATAAAGTGCGATAGACTCTCTAGGGCATAAAAATGTCGTTAACGTCAATAAGAATAACAATGACATCTGTCATATACGTACAAATCTAAAAATGTCTTAATTCATATTTAATTCTGTAAATAATTGATTCTTCTGAGTGATTGCATGAGTGGACATTCATAAACACACAGAACATTGACTAAGATTGTAATAATGACACAGACGATAAATCCATTAGAAATAAGTATCAGAAGAAAAAGAAAAGAGAGAAAGAAAAAGAAAGTCTGTTATGCTAGTTAGATGAGACCTTTTATTATCGATATATACCAAAAGAAAGCAATGGACGATACTCTATTAGCAAAACAAAAAGAAAACATCATTCCATCATGAAAAGACATTTTATGCCATTCAAGAGTTGATAAACGATATCCAAAAAGGCGACTTAATTTATATCCATTCATATAATTATGATAAAAAGATGAGCTAAATATAAACATAAATAGAAAAATATCATGCGTAAAAAACAAGGAGATAATTTACGATATACTAACACCTGATATTAATCTATTTAATCATGCAAAAAGAAAAGAAAGAAAAAAAAACGTCAATTGATTGCTATATTTTTTGATTACATATATATATATATATATATATATAAATAACAGTAAAGAAAACTAAGATTTGCATTTTTATAACAACAAAATATCCATTTATTCACATCTTTTATATATCAAATACAATGTTTACTGACAAATCTGGTATGTATATTGATAAATTGATCATTAGTGATAAATTTGACAGCATATCAAACAAAGTTTACATAGTTGTATAATATATATTATTAAGAAAATTTGTATTTTTTTTTTTTTATAATAATTAATATATCGCATTTATTTATTTATTTGTTTCTTAAATATCATAATTATCTCCAAAGAGAAAAGAAGAAAAGAAAAATTTTTGGAATATATATATATATATATAAGTACATTGTAACAAACATATTGACGACAAAAGAAAATTGATCAAACAACATTGAAATATACCTACAGATCTGTACATCGAATGATTATATATATATATATATGTATATAAATTTTTTCATTTTTTTAAATAGAAAAAAAAAAGAAAAAAAAATGAAACAGTTGAATATATTTTTTTTCAACTAGAACCAGATGCTGATGATGATGATGCAGTTGATTCAGTTAATGTAGAACACTATTAATAAAGAATTAAAAAAAAAAGATTATTTTGAATAATAAATCAAATATAATTCATTTACTTCGGCAAGAAATTTACGAATTTGAGTTGTATAATCATGTGAAAGCCATGTTGTATTATGTTGACCATCAGGAAATATAATCAACTGTTTTTTTGAACTTTTACATTCCTTTAAAAAAATATTTTATTGAAATTTAATCATTCGAATATTCTAGAGATAGATCTTAACAAGAATGGTTTATTGTAGAAGCTTCAGATCTTTTTTTGGTCCTATTCAAAAATATAGCTATGATAAAAGTATGTCTTTTTCATCGCTCATATACATCGATAGATTCGATGTTGACATTTCCGGATAGGAACAAACAAAAGATCTGGAACTATTATAATAAACTATTCTCGTTGACATCTATCTCTATAAAAAAAAATTTCAAGTCGAATTTTGAAAAATAGTATTGTGTAAAAATGTAGTATCTTAACATTAATAAGCTAATGACTTCAATTCTTCCCCCTTAGGAACCACACAATGCACATAATCTTTACTTAAAAGCGATTAATCACTTTAGAATTCTTAATATTTTTGAAGAACGGTAGTCTTACTATTTAATAGACTATCATTATTCAAGCATTTCATATAAAGTCTATATTTTGACTTGAATATATTTAATCTTTTCTATTATTAGTGATAATCTATTCAACATATGGATAAAATGTTATAGAAGATGATATGAGACCATTATTTATAATCTGTTAGAAATTATTTTCATACTTAATTAATATCAGATTTTTATGGAAGAGATAGTTTTTGATAATATTTTTTTTTTGTATATTGCATGAAAATATTTGGAAAATTTTTCATTTCTCTAATTTATTTACTTCTGGTGATGTATTTATGTATCCAAATGTTTGACTTAGAATGTTGACAATGTTTGAATAAAGATGTAACTGATAAATTTTTTAATTAATTGAAAAAAGTATTTTATCGAAAATTTCTCTTCGACATTATTTTTTACTTATTCTATAAACATCATAATCAATCAATATTATATTTTTGATAAATAACCAAATAATTAAAAATATAAATGAAAAAAAAAACAGACCTCATGTAATTTTTCCATCATAATTGCAGGCACTAATTCATCTTGTCCACCAGACAAAAAGAGTATTGGTACTTTAATATGACGAATTTTTGAAAGTGATGGATACTATCAATATTCTGTATAAAAATTATTTTTAAAATAATTTATTCATACCACATTTTTATAGCACCAATTTGGTACATAATCAAGTACAAAAACTTGAAAAAGTCTTTTAGCCATATCAGGAATTGATGTAAATGTATTTTCAACAATAACAGCATGTAATGGTGGTGTTGTATTTGTCTGAGCAAGATGAGAAGCTAAATAATGAAAAAAAAAAATATTAATAAAAAACAAAAATCAAATTTTGTTTTACCAAGATGCAATGCAACAGCACCACCAAGTGAACGACCAAATAAAAAGATTTTTTCTTGATTAAGATCATTACGTTTACGAACATAATCATACACAGCTAAAGCATCTGTATAAAGACCTGTTTCAGATGGTGAACCAGTTGATTTTCCATATCCACGATAATCAAATAGAAGAATATTAATATTACATGCACGATATAAAAGATGAGCATTTTGTAAACTAAATTATGAAGAAAATTAATTGATTTCTTATATTTTTTTGATTGAACTAAGTTTTTTTTATTTATAATAATAATTAGATTTTATAAATTGAATGAATTTAAGGCCTCCTGCCCCTTCAAAACAAGTCAATTTTTGAAATTGAGATAAATGCTTAGAAAAGTAGCCCATCTTCAGATCTTTCGAAAACAACATTGTTCTTTCTTCAACACCCCATTTTTGGAATATTTTTTGAGTCATTGAACTTATCAGCTCTTTTTTTCCAATTAGAAAGTAAGGATTTTAAAAAGAAAAAAAATTTAAATATATTGAATTAGCCCCAACAGGGAAATTTGGTTTGCCAAATAAGCTATTTTTTTTGTCCTTGTTTGGTAAATATCTCGGTCAAACGTCATGGTATAGAGTTAAAAGTTTTATCATAATTTCTCCACTATATTCTCAACACAGCCTGAAAATTTCATGCGATTTGGATGTTCCTGAGCTGAGAACGGTATTTGAGAGAGACAATTGCCTAAAAAATATTCTCGTCATTTATTTTTAATAATACGTAGAGAGTTCAATAAGTATCCGAACTTGTTATATTAAAAAAGCTGTTAGTCCAACCCCTGAGGGATTAATATGTGAAACACAATATGCTCATTGTTGCTAATTCTCTAAAAACTGGTCTTTTTATATATAGTTGGGTATGCTTCCAGATTATTTCTTACTATAGAGTATAGAACTCCAACCAGGAGATACTTTATAGATACTCTGTCACAGTGTCTGATGATTTTCAGGTCACGTTTATTACTCTGTGATGATTCTGAGAGCTTATCTGTTGCGATCTGTAATAGATAATTAATTAATTAGTTACGATGTCGGTCACGTGTATTGATAAACATTATAAATTCAGTTGAATGAAATGTATATATGAAAGTATAGAAATACATTCGAGATCGTTCTATTACATACTGACTAAAAAAACAAAATTTCAATCTTCACTTGATAATAAAACCTTTTCCAGTAGAAAGTTATGCCTCAATCAATAGTTCTGAATATACAATAACAATTTATAATATTCGATTTTCTATTGTACATTACATCTTCTAAATGGAATTGTTGTAAAAAAGATGAATTATCACGTATTGACAATAATCTGGATACAAATAAGAGAATTATAAAAGTTCGAATAATATAACATTATATGTATAGAAATGTCGTATTCTTCAATATGACATCGATGATGTATCGATCATATTCGGCACCAGCATTAATAGTTGGTTATTCATTTTTAAAACGATGATTCCATTCGAATATCATAGTATCTGATATAGAATATTATCAATATAAACTGTCACGATGTATTCATAAATATTGAATAATAAATAATCTTTTAAAAGATAAAACTTTATTCAAGTTTTTAATTTTTCATTAGTGTATATATGGTGGTCTCAAATATATTTGTATATTTTCATATATACACTTCATTCAACTGAGTTTATGATGTATATAGATACAAAACTGTATGAACTGTACATAGACAATAAAACACAATTTTTCTTTATCATACCGATGTCCAATATTTCCAGCATTTCCATGAAAAAATACTAATGTTTCACGTTCATTAGTTCGATTAATTTGTTTAATTAAAAATCCATGTAATTTTTCATTATCAGGTGTTTCAATTGTGATTGTTTCATATGGCATATGAAATAAATCTGGCGTTTGAACAATTGTTCGTGCTGTATCTGGTTCATTCGGTTGATAAAGTAAAGCATCTTGAAAACCATACAGTGAAGCTAAAAGAAAGAATTAAATTAAATATTTTTTTTTAATTTTATTAATTCTATACTTATTTGTTGTTGAGCATTAGTAAAAAAACTATTGATCGATTGCATGATATTTATCCAAGTAATAAAAAATAAAAAGAAAAAAAAAATATATATGTATCTAGAAATATATGTATTCATAATAGAATGAATGTAAATTTTAAATAAAGAATTTTATATAATCAAATAAACAACAAAAAAAAGAAAAATACATATTTTTATAATATTAAGATATATTATTTAAGTACGTTGTGGTCTTTCAGGAATTAATGATGAAAAAAATGTTGAGACAGCTGTAAGTAAGAGCCGTGTTGTCGTTATTGGATTTTCATCAATAGGAGGACCTGGTGATGGCTAAATAGATTAAAAAAAAAAATAAAAGATTATCTGATTTATAGAATCCAATCAACGCCAAAATATTTTGACATATTATTATTAGTGATTGATATGAGACATTAGCTTTTTTTTTTATACATACATGTTGACGTTGAATATCATTCTGATTTTGAGCATCATTTGCAACTGGTTCTGTTTCAGTTTCATCTTCTCCTCCTTGTTCTCCATCATTTCCAATAACTTGTTCAGCAACAACAGGTGCTGGTTGTACTGGTGCACGTCGACGTCGATGAATCGTTAAATAACCCCGACAATGTCTAGAAAAATAAAATACATAACATGTTTTATAAATAAATAATAAAGTAACTTACAAATAAAGAAGCGCAAAAATAATGAAAACAACCAGAAAACGACTAAATGTTGAGTAAAAATAAATAATCGAACAGAGAACAAATAGTTCAATTAACATATTTAATACTCCTAATAGATCATTCTCTTGTTCATTATCATTATTATTATTATTATTATTATTATTTGCTGCTGCTGCTGCAGCAGCAGCTGGTTGTGGTGCTGGCGGTGGAGGAACAGTCGTAGTAACAGTTGGTTGTTCTATTGTAGTAGTATTTGTTGTCGATGGATGAACTATTGTTCTTTGATGTGTAAGTAAATTTTGACTATAAAATCAATAAAATTATATATAAATATGATTTATAATTATTTAAATACATACGACATTTGATAATGCGTATAACAATATTGTAAATAAGCTTGAGTTCCATAATTTGGTGTTGGTAAAATTCCATTTGGATTTAATAAAAATCTAAATTAAAAAGAAAAATTCATAATTATTTGTATGTTTCTTTTTTTTAAATTAAAATACTGTTGAAGTTGTTGTTGATATTTATTTAATTCTTCTAAATATTGTTCATAAGTATTTGAATATGATGAATTAATATTTAAATTTTCAGAAGATAGAGATTGTTTAGTAATAATAGGAGTTGATTGCACTGTTGTTGGTTGAGAAATTTTTGTTGTCTAAAATTCAAAAAAAATTTCTTAAAAAGAAAAAAAAAACTAATTATTCAAATATTTACTGATGCATTTTTATCTGAATCAAGAACAAGATGAACCATAAATGTTGATCCTGATGTTGACTATAAAAAAGAAAACAACGAGATTGTTTATATATATATACGAAATAGAAGAGGTTTATTTATCTTTTGTAATTATTAATGATATGAATCTTTATCATAGAGAGTCTATTAACACTCGATATTTTTGTTTAAGTTTTTTTTCACTTATATTAGAATGTAAAAATATTTTCAGGTCAAGTATCTCATTATTTTTATTCTATTTTTAAAATATAATTGCTATGATAAAAGAAACATATGTTTGATAGATTGTATCATCTTACTTTAATAAATACTTGATTAAGTAAATTTTTATCATCAAGAAGTTTACCAGAAAAAATTAATCGTTGATCTTTAGGAATCTATAAATTAAAAAAATTGTTTTTTTTTATTTGAATTTTTTTTTTTTCTTTCATACTGGTTTAGTCGGATGTTTTAATGTAATATTTTGTTTGAGATCATGAACAGTTAATAATGATGAAAGTTCAAGATAAAAATCTGCATATTTATTATTCGCAGTACGAATAATTAATTTAATTGATTCATTTATTGATGCCATTAACACGAAAAAATACTTCAGAAAATGCGTCTGTTTTTTTTTATATTATTATTATTATTTTTCAAAAAAAAATAAACATATATATATGCATACACAGGTGTTTTATTTTCTATTGATGCTTTATTTAACCAATCATATATGACTAGCAAACAACGTTTTCTAGAGGTCATTCATATCGTTAAATATGAGTCACTTAATTATAGACAGATAGATGATAATAGACTATTTTCTTTTCTATTTTTTGTTTTGTTTTGTTTTTTGTTTGTTCATTTGAAAGGAAAGATTAATCAATCATAATAATAATGATCGAGGTTAAAGGAATCTATTGCTTATTTTCTAGATCGAATTCTTTTCCTCTTCTTGTTGCTATTTTTATTATGATAATAGCAGACAATAATAAAAGGACATCGTGACATTGATAAGAACAGAATTTCCATGTCAGACATACAGTTGTTTTTCCAATAATAATAAGGCAATACTAATATAGAAATTGATGATAGAAAATGAATTATTTTGTTTCTTTTTTTATATATTTAGATGAATCATATGCGAAAAATTGTAAGCAAGAAAAAACGAAGATATCAACAAGATGGTTTCGATCTTGATTTATCATGTAAATAAATAAATTTTATTTAAATTATTAGATATATTTGCTTTTTTTTGTTGTTGTTGTTTTATTAGATATTCGACCGAATGTTATTGCAATGGGATATCCTGCCAATAGTTATGAAGGAGTTTATAGAAATTATATTGGTGATGTTAGTCGGTATGAAATTATTCAGTTTTATATGTATTTATTTTATTATATGTTTTATTAGATTTTTATCTTCAAAACATGGAGATAAATTTTATGTATATAATTTGTAAGAAAATTTTTTTATGAATAGAAAATATTTCAAGATAAAAAAAATAAAAATATTTTGTCATCTAAATAGATGTGTAGAGCATGAACGTCAATATGATGGATCACGTTTTAATAATAATGTATGTACAGATTTCAGTTTTGAAGATCATAATCCACCAACAATTAAAATGATTTTGAGTTTTTGTCAACATGTTCAATTACAATTAAATTTAATGGCTGATAGAACTATTGTTATACATTGTAAAGCAGGAAAAGTAGGTTAATTTACTCTATTAAAATCATATACTTTTTTTTATTCTAAAATAATCATATGATCTTGATATTATTTATTCGAGAGTTGGATATAATTTATTAAATATTTAATATATCAAAATTTCTTTTGTTAAATTTTATTAATAATAACATATAAATTTATTTAGGGTCGAACAGGTGTTATGTCTTGTTGTTTTCTTCTTTATCATTATCGAAATGAATATAATGATCCATTAGCAACATTAAGATTTTATGCTCAACAAAGAACGTCGAATGAAAAAGGCGTTACAATACCTAGTCAACGTCGTTATGTAGAATATTTTGGTAATTTACTTAATAATCAAGTATTATATACACCTAAACAAATTGTTTTTATTGGATTATTAATAACATATAAACAAAATCAAGTTCTTACGTCAAGTTTGTTTTTTTATTTTATTTTAAAAAAAAATAATATAAAAAATGTTTTTTTTTTTGATTTTTAGATCTTTATTATACAGTTAGTTCATCTGATCATCGTATACAATATCAATCATTTGATTTTTCTCTTGAACGTGATACAACTGCACATCGAGATTCAATAGGAAATAATTGTGTATTAGATGCAAATCATAAACATTTTATTCCACCACCAAATCAACAATGTCAAATACCATTAGAAGAAGATGTTTTAATTGAAATATTTCTATCAAAATCAAGACGAGGAGGAAGACCAGTAAAAATTTATTTTTATAATAAAAAAAAATAAATATTTTTCTTTTAGGAAAAATTATGTCATTTTTGGTTTAATACTTTTTTTCTTGTTGATCCAAAAATGCAATTTATTTTAAATAATTATAAAGAAAAACATTCAGAAAGTAATTTAGGTGTGCTTAGTTCATATCTTATACCTGAATATGGTCTTAAACATTTATATACATTAACCAAAAAAGATATTGATGGTTTACATAAAGATAAACTTAATCGATTAACACCACCATCATTTACAGTAAGTTTATCTCATATATTATAATAATTATAAACGAATTTGATACGTTAAAGTTATCGAAGTTTAGTATTTCATAGGAAAAGAGATACTCAATCCTTTTATAAATTGAAATACGAGTACGATAGTTCAAGCTTATAAGCTATACCGAGGTACAGAAATAAGATCACATCCGATCAGCCGATAGAATCCAACATTTGGGTGCATGAGTATATTTGATAAACGTTCGCGGATGATTGATGTTTGCACAGTGACATCTATATAGTATCAGTCATCTAATTCATGTCAACCTGTGCGCAAAAGTGGGCGTACAGAGTATTTTGTACGTAATGTGTATAAGCCCACACACTGATACGTCATACACACTTTTGCGTATAGAGTGACATGGGTTATTTTTACCAGTTTTTCCAGTATGCTGTATTTCTACAAAATATTAGAATTTTTTAATTTCTTATATAGATGAAAAAACGAATTCGTTTCAAGGAGTACGCAAAATATTCTTCATCAAATTTAGTGCTTTGCTAACAAATTTTTAAAGAAAAAGTTGAATTATTCATTCGTAACACGTGAATTATAGCTGATTAATCATTGCAATCTTTCCTATTAGTATGTGGTTAAATAGACCAACAATTTCTGTATTAATTCATATAATTTATAAAAATCTTCTAGATAAATTTGAGATGATACATACACTATCAAAAGTTCTAACAAGTGACTTTCTAGCCTTGATGAATCCCTTTCATTTAGAATTATTTTTGTAACAATCGGATTTGTTCAGAGTGAAATATGCTTGTACAAAATTTGTGTTTTTTTATCAGGATATGAAATAAATCAAATAAACAGCATATTCTTAGCTAGAGTAGTCAATGTTCTACCAAATCATATAGAAATATAACAGACTGTAAAAAAAGCTATTAAAAATAAGTGAATCATGCTGTAGACATGTTTATGAGTGACAGTTCACTTACCATCGTTTGCAAATAAAAAGGAACCAAAAAAGTGAACTTGATGTATATGTCTCGTAATTTCAAATGAGAGCACCAAATAAACTTACTCTACCTAGGCCTAGCTGATCTAGAACAGACTACGAACTCTTTCAGCTTATCTATGTTTGCCATAGGTTCTCGATATACTATCAGAAAGATTAAAAGACATTTCTTTCTTGCTTTTATTAGCAGATGCATTATTTATTAGCGATATCTATAGGAGATCTTGTGCCAAAAATATAAATTTTGAATATTTTTTCATGATATGTCCGAAACTCAAAAAGAAGTTGAATTATCATATGCTTCTTATTGGCTTCAGTGTAATCATGTCGTTCTGCTAGCAATTATTTTAACAAACATTATGGAGACCAATACAAGCAAAGCGTTTTCGATCTAGAACATCTATTTATAGAAATTTGACAGTAATGAAAGGTATTTCATTCGATTGAAATTTCAATTTAGAAATTTTTTGTAGCATAAATTATAACGTAGGAGTTTTTGAAATAAAATCATTCACTAAATGCATAAGCTACTACTAAAATGTGAGTCATCTCATGTTTAGCATCATACTAGTTCTTCAACCTCATCTGCAAAATCTGTCTGTGACGATCTTTGCAGAAGACAAAGAAATCATCAATCGAAATGAACTGATTAGAGAAAACATTTATGAATTGAGAATTCTATGCATTTTTAATGAATAGACAAGTGAAATGTCTAAAATTTCGAAAAAAAAACTACATTTTTATTACGAATATCTTCAATAAATTTATCCACTAGTCGCGAAGGATATCTCAAGATTATATATTTTATGATACTATAAATATAAAGAAGAGAATAATAAAAATGATAGCAAGTAACGATTTTCATGCGTGAACAATAATTTACTTAAATAGATAGAAGAATTTTATAAGAAAATAATTTTGATATTATAGAATCGAAGATATCTCCACTTGATCGTTTTATAAAAACATTGGTTGCTTAAAGAATGAAACATTCTGTTGAAAATTTTAAAAAGCATACTATACAGATATAACCAATGACCTGTTTGGTCCTCTTTTTTCTATCCTTAAACGTTCATCTAATCATTAGTACATTACTATAATAGATTTCAGTTAATCTTCGATAGACACATCTGAATGTCATTCTATTACCTAATTTCCTTTATTTATCATTTCTCTTTAGATTTCTATTTTATTTGATTATATTCCCACACCATCTTCAACACTTGTTCAATCTGATTCATTAACTACTTTAACTGAAGAAAAATTAAATACAAATTTAAAATTAATTGAAACTAATGATAATTCATCAATTATTATTGGTCGATCAGAAGAATTAATTGATAATGATAAATTACAACAAAATAATCATATTAATCAAACAAATGATAAATTAACAATTACAAATCCTAATGGAAATTTAAATGTACCTAAACATGATCGTCATCGATCACCGTCTCCTAGAGATCATACATTTGCTTTTTATCCAGATGATATGTTAGATTGTGATACTACAGATTCAGAAGATGTTCTTAATACAGCAAATGATGATTATGATGAATCAGAAGCATGTCAAACTCATTTTTAATTGTATTCTATATTTTCTCTTTGTCTTTCTGTGTATTATCTCATTATAATTGTACTGCACATATTATTTAAAAAATTAAATAATAAATTTTTACTTAAAATCTCATTGTATGAGTCTGTTTTATATTATTCGGTGTTTTTTTTTGAAAAAAAAATACAGAGAATAATAAAATATCAAATTATTGATTAATAATTCTTGAAATATTCAAAACTATTTGTTTGTTTGTTTTGTATTACATAAATGAAGTAAAAATAGAAGACAAACAAAAATATTTCGGAATTAAACAATTAGATAAATATTTGAATGCTATTCATGAGGGAATCTTTCTATCTATCAAATAGCTTTCTAGTCGAAAATATGGACATATTATTGTATTTTTACAGTAGCTCTTAATAGAAAGCCATGATTCCTTTCAGAAATATCAAGAAAACTGATTTGAAACTATCTATAGAGATAGATTCCAATGAGAATAGTTTTATGTAAACATTTCAAATTTTTACAATCATACTTTTACATCACTCATATCCATCGTTGGATTCTGATGTTCTTATTTCAGACTAGGATTTATCAAGAGATTGGAACCTATCTCTACAGAAAATCTCAAGTGGAAATTTGAACATCCATTTATTTCGTACTCTTACGAAGAACCACGGCTTTATGTTGACAAATATCGTCAAAATGCAATATCTCGGCAGTAATAAGCTAACAGCGCGAATCGTTTTCAGGTTGTTCATAACTCATTAGAATCTACATTGTATCTATAATCGAAATTCAAAATCGATTTTACATTATAACCTATAAAACAAAATAGGTTAAAGTAATTACTTATGATACTACTGTAATATTAATTTTAAAAAACAAAATTCAACTTCAGTTTAAAAGAAATAACTATTCTGTTATAAAGCTATGACCACGTTTGACATTATTGTCAACTGTCATTTTGATTGTCAACACTTCTGCTGTTATCATCAATTTTTCAATATAGACAAGCACAACTGTCATGTACTCAAGTAGTTTAAGCATTTCAGATATTTTCCAATTTAAATATGTCATCATGGAAAAAAACTAGTGTCACTCAATATCTTCAATATATTATTACTAAAAGTTAACATTTTGAGAAAAGTAAATATATATTCGGATAGCCCTTGGAATTCTCTACAACTCTATATATGGAAATGTTGAATTGTATTTGTTTGCTAAGAATAAATTCAAGCACCGTAATACATTTTTTTAAATTTATTTTTCATATAGAAACAAGTTATTACAAAGCTTAGTATACAATCTGAAATTGCGTAAAAGTTTTTATTATTATGTGCTTTCCCAGCCATTATTAACTATTATTTGATTACAAATATTTCATATATTATTTATATAGTCACGTGTAACGTTTTGTAGAATTGCATTCCATGCTTGGTCAACTAATCTTTCTAATTTCTTTGTACATAATGATTCATCCAACACCATACACTCGCAATAGCATTGAGGTCCAGACTAACAGGTGGATGGTTATCCATTTAGAACAGAAACGGAATGATTGAGATTTATGCAGGTGTTAATCAGACTAGATGATATTTTCGAGAAAATAGAAAGAAAAACGAAACGATAAATTTGAAAAATTGGATGAAAAAAGTGCATTACTGGGAAATATGATGATCATTATTTCATAATAAAAAACTTTCCTTATTTTATTTGACTAAACGTTTGTCTTTCTAGACCAAAGAAAAAATATTACAGATTTTTGAAAATTAATGTTTAATAGTTTTATTAATTATCAGCAAATATGACTGATATCATATCATACTCTAACGTAATCACCATTTTTTTATGTTCTAAATACTACGTCAAAGGACAATTGTACTTTTATATGTAATGTATTAACCTATATCATAAAGTGCACGAATGTTCTATGTTATACTTTTATGCATTGGAATATCTTCAAATACATAATGAAGATACTTATCTATAATAATTTATCTTGTTCTTTCTTTTTTGTTCTTTATATGATGATTATGGTGAGACATTTTCTATTGGATGATAATTTTGGACGAAAGTTCAACGAAAGTTTTTTGAGATTTCATGTTATATATATATATATTTCCAAAAACAAGTCTTAAATTTATATCAGCTCAGTATTAAAAAAAAACGAAAATAATGTTAAAATTTGTAATAATCATTATTTGTTTTCTGTTTAAATTTTCAATAGCTGAAGTAAGATTTACACTTTGATTTGAATTGTTTTATTTTAATTTTTTTGTGAAATAAAAAAAGGATGGACATTGTGTATGGTATGGCCAATGTGGACCAAATCTACTTGGTAAAATAACTAATTGTGCTTATAACGGTTCTGCACAATTACTAACAAATGATACTGCATTGAAAACATTAGAATCAGCTTGTGGTATGATGTATAATGGTAAGGAAATTAATTAAGATAAAAAGAAAAACCATTGAATAATATTTAATATTGCAATCTTATTTTGCAGGTCCAAATAGTACATATACTTGTTGTGCACCGGATCAAATAGCTAATATGGCAAATCAATTTGGTATGGCTAAATTAATGTTAGGACGTTGTCCATCATGTTATTATAATTTTCGTTCATTATTTTGTGCTATGACATGCAGTTCAGATCAAAGTCGTTTTATAACAGTTAAATCAACAGGTAGTAGTCTCATATATCCTGGACGAGAAACAGTTGAAGAAATTTATTATACCATTGCTGATGATTTTGCTGATCGTATACTTCACTCATGCAGGTTTGTTTATTGCTAATAATGTATATACATATGAAATAATTTTTTTTTCGTTTAGAGATGTTTTATTTCCTGGAGCTAATCAACATTCTCTTGATACAATGTGTGGTCGACCATATGATCAATGTACAAAAGAATCATTTATGAAATATTTAGGTATTGACAATCCAGCAGTACCATTTCCCATTTATATTAATTTTTCTAATGATACAACCAAAGAATATAGTTATTATAATCAAACAACATTTTTATGTAATGAACCTTTAATATCAAAATATGAAAATAAAACAGCTTGTGGTTGTTTAGTATGTAGATATCTTTTTTTATAAAGTTAGATAAGGAATGAAATATATCTATAGGATTGTCAAGCATCTTGTAGTCCATTACCACCAGATGTTCCAGATAAGGAATTTAAAATTGGAAATTTAGATGGATGGTTTGTGATTGCTTTAATATTAATTACAGTTTTATTATTAACATTTTTTATTTCGATATTAATAATATCAAAAATAAGAAAATCTCGTCAAGTTTTATATCAGTCAACAGGTAAAGATATATTTTATAGAAATAAAAATTTATATTTTCTTATTTTGTATAGAATCAAATTCATTAATAGATTTATCAAAACAAGAAAAATCAGCAGGACTTTTAATGCGTATTCAAAAACGTACAGAACACTTTCTTGAACGCATATTTTTTCGGTAAATTAATTAATTAATTAAATCTTTTTTTTCTTAATATAAAAATTTCTTTTTTAGTTTGGGTCTTTTTTGTGCTGAACATTCATATATTGTTTTAATTATTGGTATTATTATAATTACTGGTCTTTCATGTGGTTTAGTTAAATTTCAAGTAACAACTGATCCTGTACAATTATGGTCAGCTAAAACAAGTATTGCAAGACAACAAAAAGATTATTTTGATCAACATTTTCGGTAAATAAAATAAAAATCTCGTTTCTTTTTCTTTAAATAAATATTTTTTTTTAATTAGACCATTTTATCGAACTACTCAATTAATTATTATACCTGATGATCAATCATTTGTTAAACATACTTATATACAACCACCAGCACCATTTAGTGAATATACAGTAGGACCTGCATTTGAAATAGGTTTTCTATCACGTGTACTTAATCTACAAACAAATATACTTTCACTTACAGCTGAATTAAATGATAAAAATCAAACTGTTAATCTATCTGATATTTGTTTAAAACCATTAGAACCTGATAATGAAAATTGTACAGTTTTTTCACTTCTTCAATATTATCAAAATTCAAAAGAAAATTTATATAAAACTATTACTGATGGAGTTTTTGTTCAATTTGATTATGCAACACATTTTTTTATTTGTTCACAAGCACCAACAACAACAAATGATGATCCATTAGGTTTATCATGTTTTGGAGATTTTGGTGGAACAATTAATCCATTTATGGTACTTGGAAATTATTCAAATGGTGTATATGCTAATGCAACAGCTCTTGTTATAACTATTGTTATTGAAAATTCTAATGATCCAGAAAAAGTTCAATTAGGTTTGTTTAAATAAATTTATTTTGTAGAACGTTTTATTTAAAAAAAAATTATTTTATTATTCTAGCTGAAGCATGGGAAAAAGTTTTTCTTGATTATATGAAAAATTTTACTGAAACTCAAAAATCTTTACGTAATGCTGGTCGTTGGAATGAAACAGCTAATTTTACAGTTTATTATAGTTCAGAACGTTCTATACAAGATGAATTAAATCGTCAAAGTCGTTCAGATATATTAACAATAGTTATATCATATACAATAATGTTTCTTTATGTTACATTAACACTTGGTCATATACGTTCATGGCGTACATGTTTAATTGATTTAAAAATATCTGTTGGATTTATTGGTGTTCTTTTTGTTTTATTATCAGTAATGAGTTCAATTGGATTTTATTCATATTGTGGTATTGCTGGTACATTAATTATATTTGAAGTTATACCATTTCTTGTCTTAGCTGTTGGTGTTGATAATATATTTATAATTGTACAACATTTTGAAAAAGCAAAAGAACAAGAATATCCATCAGCCGATATACGTTTAGCAACAACAATAAGTCGTGTAGGACCATCAATATTATTAACGGCAACAAGTGAATCAATTGCTTTCTTACTTGGTTCATTAACACCAATGCCAGCTGTACAAATTTTTTCATTATATGCATTTATGGCTGTATTTATTGATTTTCTTTTACAAATAACATGTTTTGTATCTGTACTTGCTATTGATGCTCGACGACAAGAATCTAATCGACCTGATTTATTTTGTTGTATTGAAACAAATAATTCATATAATAAATCAATTGAACAAAAGTCTAAAGGAATATTACAACATATATTTACAAAAATTTTAACACCAATAGTTTTAGGAAATTCATTTGTACGTGCAATAATTTTTTCAATATTTATTATATTAGCTGGTTTATCAGCATCAACTATACATCGAATATCAATTGGTCTTGATCAAAAATTATCTATGCCAAAAGATTCATATGTTTTAGATTATTTTTATGGTTTAGAAAATTATTTAAGTGTTGGTCCACCTGTTTATTTTGTTGTTAATCAAAATTCGATAAATTATCAAGATATATCAGAACAAAATTTACTTTGTGGTACAACTGGTTGTTCATCTTTATCATTACTTGGACAAGTTGGACAAGCATTAAGACAACCAAAGCGTTATTATTTGGCACAACCACCATCATCATGGCTTGATGATTATTTTGATTGGTTACAAGCATCAAATGATCCACCTTGTTGTAGAATACATAATCAAACAAAACAATTTTGTCCAGCTACATTAAATGATACATCATGTATACCATGTCCAATACATACTGTTGAATATCAACGACCATCATCAGATGATTTTTCACGTTATATTAATTTTTTTCTACATGATAATCCAGGCGAAAAATGTCCAAAAGGTGGACATGCTGCATATAAAGATGCTGTACAATTAATTAATAATAGTTATGTTAAAAGTTCATATTTTATGGGTTTTCATTCTGTACTTAAAACATCACAAGATTTTATTGGTGCAATGAAAAGTGCAAATGAAATTGCAAAAAATATATCAAAAACTATATTAAATAATCAAAGTAGAAATTTTCAAGATTCAAATCAACTTCAAGATTATCCTGTTTTTCCATATAGGTAAAATATTTAACTTAAAAATGAGAAAAGAATAAAAAATTTGATTGAAGATTTTATTAGATATTTTTATAGAGAATTTAATATATTTTTTTTAGTGTCTTTTACGTATTTTATGATCAATATCTAACAATTTGGCGTAATTTAATTGTTAATTTATCTTTATCATTTGGTGCTGTTTTTCTTGTTACATGTTTGTTACTTGGTTTTGATATTCATACATCATTTCTTATAATTTTATGTGTTTTTATGATTATTATTGATATGTTTGGTGTTATGTATCTATGGCATATTGAACTTAATGCTATATCTGTTGTAAATATTATTATGGTAAGAATATATTTTATATAATAATTAATTAATTGATTAAATATATTTGTTTTTTATTATCCAGTCTGTTGGTATTGCTGTAGAATTTTGTGCACATATAGCTCGATATTTTGCTGTAAGTCAAGGTAAAAATCGATTACATCGAGCACAAATAGCTTTATCAGAAATGGGTAGTTCAGTATGTATTCTTTCTGGTTTATTTCTTTTTATATATTTATATTTATTAATAGGTATTTAGTGGAATCACATTAACAAAAATCGGTGGTGTTGTAGTACTTGCATTTGCTAAATCACAACTTTTTCAAGTATTCTATTTTCGTATGTATTTTTCATTAGTTATTATTGGTGCACTGCATGGCTTGATTTTTCTACCCGTTCTACTCAGTTATTATGGTTAGTATTATTGTGATTATTTTATTTTTCTAAATGATTTCTTTTTGTTTTCTTATAGGTCCACAATCATTAGTACTGATTAATGATGAAAAACAGGAACATAATAAAAAGATGAATTTTGGTACAATATCGAATGAAAATTCCATTAAAGTCAATTCAACGGAAAAATTTTATTCATAATCATGCAGTTTTTTTTTGTGATATTCTCGATTGTCAGATGCGTGTTTCTTTTTTCATTATTGAATATTAATTCATTGAATAAAGAAAAATTATAAGAAAAGTTAAACTTTAATTTGTATTTTATTCCAATGTATATAAGTGGTTGTATTGACCGTGAGAAATCTATAAATAGAAATTTTTTTTTCTTTTATTTTCTACAGATTAGTAACTAATGTCATAGAATGAAAAATGGAAGAAAGGAATGATTATTTAAGAACCTGTCAACAGTAAAATAGATGATTATTTTTTCTTTTTTATATCATTTCATACAAGAGAAATATTAATTAGAATTTTGGTACCTCGAACAAAATAAGGAAAAAAATGCATTTTGACATTTTAGAAAGTACGCAGAGTAACTATCTCAAACATCATGTACGGTAAGTTTACAAAATAACCAGTAAAAAGTTCAATTCTAGTCTAACTGTGTAATAATAAATATTTTCTTTAATATTTCCGATCTATAATCACAATATTATCAAATAGAGCAAAGAAGCTCAGAGTAAGAATATGTTAATCTGTAATTTATGTGAATATTTATATAATTAAAAATAATCTAAAGCTAATTTATAATCATCACGTTGCCAAATTTACCAAACTAGTGCTATATCAATCGGAAATTTCTTGTATGCATATACCAATTTCGTCAACATCCCGTACGTTTTAAGTTACATTTGTTCCTTTTCATATATTTTATTTTTTTGATTAACATCATAATATTTGACTTTATCTAAGTCATAAATGACAAGCATTTTTAATATTTTATATTGACTAAGACCAGATGCTGACATATATATAAATTATATAATTATTTTAGAGTACATTTTTTTTTGTTTTCAAGTATGTTTAACGTACTTACAAAATAAAAAAAGCTTTCATAAAATTGCGTATTTAAATTAACCTAAAACTGTTTTTTTTCCTCAAACATTTAGTGACATCTAGAATAAAATTAAAAATTAAAATTCTAATATATTTTTAAGCAAATATAATGAAAATTAATATGAGTTTCCTTTTAAATAAAATAAAAAAAACATACTAATGTCATAGCTTGACAGAAAAAAATATTATCCAATCCGTAATATTATCTAAATCAATATATGATTCTAAATAGATATCTTCATTGATTTTTGTCATGAAGTCAGGTTGAGTATTATGATATTTTCTTTTAAAATATTTGGAAAAGAAAAACAAAAAAGGAAGAGAAAATCTTTTTTTTTCTTCTATTGTCTCTTTAGAAAATAAAAATATAATTGAGGAAATAATATTCTAACAGATCAAAGTACTCTTTTCTTTTGTCATTAATAATCCATTTTTGTTGTCTACCTATATATATTTATGCATATATTTCTCATTCTCGACCTTATGCGTTTAGTGAAATTATTGTTTTTTATCATGAATCTGTCGCTTTTACGTGCCATTACTTTTTTCTTTTTTATTTACCTGGATTAAATCAACAGAAAGTCATGTCTCTTTTTTCTTTTTCTTCCTCAATATTTTCTTTTCTCTTTGCATATATATATATAGAGAGAAATACATCGATTTTGGTAGGTTTAATTTATATTAGATTATATCGAAGTAAAAAACGCGTCGAAAGCAATATAAGGTATGAAGAAAATTTTTTATACTTAATAGTAGACACAGGCAAAAAATAACATTCGTAATATGTATTTCAATCAATTTATTATTTTACGTAGGAGAAAAAGAAGGTGGGTAAAATGACGTATGCGTTCTTAACGAACAGAACAGAAAATAGTGAATAATCATGGACGACAAGCGTCATTGACATGCGCGATGTTCTGATAGTGTATATATATATATATATATACTTGAATATAAAAAGAATCCATGCAAAAGAAAGAAAAGAAAAAGGAAGAGACAGAGAGAGAAAAAAACCAAGGCATGACATTTACTGATCAGGGAAACAAAGTCATCTTCTTTAATGTACTATTATGTTTTTTTTCCCATTAACTTGTTATTTTGTTTAGTAAACGGACATGTATTTTCATGTATTTTTCATTGCAGTAACTGTAAGATTAAAATGAGAGTAGAAGTAAAGAAAGCAGATAGGTAAAAAAAATAGAAGTAGGATGTAATCATATTATTGCATAGTTCCTATTACCATGAATGGGTGTTAATATTGTCGGATGAGCAGTTATCCGGCACGAGACAGTCGTTCATTTATATATGCATCAAATATCTTTCATATTTTTTTGTCATTATTAACCTGACTTAATTTACATAATTATTTTTTTCATTATGAAATTACTTTACTAATTTCTTTTTTTCCTATTCTCATATTTTAGATGATGATAGTTTTGCTCATAAAATTAATAATTTAAATTATATTACGACCTATATATTTAGTCTACAAAATAAAATATTAGCAAAACAAGACAATAATAAGAAAATATATGTTAATGTCATTAGAAAAATTTCCTGAACAATTTTCTCTTATACAACAACGATTTAAAGAATGGACACCATTTGAACAATTATATGCAACTATTGAATTAACACATACATTTCAATTATCATATCGTTATTTTCTTTCACAAATAATTCAAACTAATATTCAATATGAAAATAATGATATGTTTAATCATACTGTTGATGATGCCAATGCATCAGGTATAATAAAATAAATATTTTTTCTTTTAAAATAATATTTTTTTTCTATATTTTAGATATTGTAACTTGTCTTTTATCAAATACATTAGATAAAATTTTATTTACATTACAATTATATTTACCATTAATTTCAACAAAAACAATAAATGAAAAATTATTGGATGCATATCGTGATGTTTTAATTTATCTTGATTCAAATCTTAATCCAACAAAATTTTCATATACAGAACAACAAATAATAAATTTTTCTCAACAAATTTTATTTTTTATTCAAACAAATCCAAATTTACAAAAATTATCATCTCATATACCACAATTAATTCATTTAGTACAAACAAAAAAATTTCATTTTGATGAACAATCATATCATCAACCATTACAACGTTATGCATCTATTCGTTCACAAATTCAACCAATAATGAATTTTTCATCTGAAGGTTCACATCATTCATCAACATGTCAACAATTAATGCGTCATGAAACAAGTGATAGTGGAGTTGATTTAACAGAACCTCCAACACCAAATACATTACAAAATCTTTTATCATCACAAAATAAACATACATTTGTTGTTAAAACAGCATCATCACCAATACCAGAACATGGTACAATAAATATTCCAGCTCGTATACCATTAAAAGGTGTATTAAGTGCTCCACCACCAACAACAATTTATTCTGATTATCGTCATAAAAATTCAAATTATCAACAACAAAAACATAGATCAACATTAACAAAAAGTGATGAAGATGAACAAGAATCACAAAATGATAATTTAATTACTGAAAATTTTAATACAACTGATAATTCAAAACCATTGGGACAATTTTATTCATTTCGTAATCGAAATATTAAAAATAATCAAAATACAGACGTATCACAATATTTATGTGTTGATGCTATATCTGCTCCTTTACTTAATACATTTACACAACCAAATACGGGCATGAGAGGTAAATATAAATAAAAATAATACCATTAAATTTTTTTTTTATTTGTTCTTAAAGATGTTCCAAAATGGTTAAAACATCTTCGTTTACATAAATATGATGTTTTCTTTTCTCAAATGACATATGATCAAATGATGAATTTAACTATTGAACAATTAAAAGAACTTCATATTACTGATGGTGCATGTACAAAAATATTATTACATATTAAAAAATTAAAAGAACGTTCAACATTATTAAAACAATGTCTTATTGATATTGATAATGGACAAATTGATTTACAAAATATTGTTCAACAATTAATTGAATTAATGATAACACCAATACGTTCAAAACAACTTGAACTTGAAAATAATAGTGATGAAGATTTACCATCATTAATTATACAAATTTTAGAAAAAAGTATTATTATAATTTCTTTTTTTTTTCTTTTTCAATATTTCTCATTTTTCTTATTTATAGTTCATCAACAAATAACAACAAATTCTTCATCAGATATTGGAAATAATCTTCTTGGTTTATTTGATCGTTGTTATAGACATGAAGCTTTTACTAGTGATCAACGTCATTTACTTTTACAAAGACGTGGTCGATTATCAAATATGCTTCAATCATTAGGTAAAATTGAATATAAAACTATTCAATCATCACTTACTCAATCATGTACATCACGTCGTATAACAAAACCAGCTGTAAGACCTATGAAAAGTGCATCAGCATCACATTATTCAAATTATCCATCAACTTCTATACCAGTATCAAAATATAATTCAGAACCATCAAATAATAATAATAATAATTTAATTGAACCGAATTTAATTCGTCGTCCAACAAGATCACCAACACTTATGTATCCAACAGCTGAAGAATCTGATGAATCTAATATACAAAAATCATTAAATTCTATTCCATCAACAACATCACAACGTACAAATGGAGCTTATTTAGCTAATAATCAACATCAAGCATTAACACGTAAACCTAGTATTGATCCATATGGTGAAACAAATAATAAAACAAAATTATGTAAAACATATAGTGATCCAAATAGATTACGTTCATATAATCCAACACAAATAAATCATATACAATCATCAATAAGACCACATCAAATTCAACAACAAAATTTATATCGTATACCATCAGCACCATATTCACAACCACATAGACAATTTATTTCTCGTTCACCACCAACACCAATTATTGAAACATCATCACCTATTAAAAAATGTTATTCAGATAATGAAAGATCAATATATTATGGTAAGAATAATAATTATGAAATATTTTATTTTATTTTTTTTTATTATTTAAAGGAAATGATAATGACATAACATCATCATCAAATGTTAGTAATACAGACCATATTGAAAATCTTGATGATCAACGACATAATCATACAGAAATGGAATCACTTTGTCGTGAAATAACAGAAAAGGCTATTAGTGATGATGGTAAAAATATAAATTTATATTTTTTATAATCTTTATTTATTTATTTTTTGTTTTAGTTCATGATTCATTAGTTGATCATAAAGAAATAATATCAAATGTTTTAATTACTAAACAATCTTCAAATAATTCAACAGATACTGAACAGTGATCAATTAATTTAACAAAACAGTTCTTTTCTTTTGTTTAATGTATATATATATATATATATATATTTGTTTTCAATTTTATCTTTCCTTTATTTCTCAGAGTGTCTGGTACATTCAAAAGAAGCGTCTTTTCATTTTCTTTTTTTTCATAAATTAGCTTTTGTTGTTGTTGTTATCGTTGTTGTCCTGTCCGGTGGCAGAAAAAATACTAAAAGAAAAAAATTTGACAACATCGAATAAATAGCCGGTGATCTTTTTCTTTTCTTTTCTTTTTTTTTCTCATCTTAGCTGCTGCGCTGCTTTATAATCTTCTATGCTTTGGGACATAAATATTTATTTACGACAAAATAATAATCATTTTTTTTCCTTCTTTTCTTTCTTTCATTCTTTTTTATATTAGCACTTTTCGGCAGTGCCGTATGATAAGAAAACAACCATTTATTGTAACAAAATTAACTTATATTTGTACATTCGGGAGGTGTTATCGGTTTTTTTTTGTTGTTGCTTCTTTTAAATGTACATATATACTCATCTATTTTTAAGTTCATTTATTTATTGATTAAATATTTTAAAAATACCATCTATATAAACTCAATTGTTATTTAATGTGAAATAATGAGAGTAAATGTAGAAGTTTAATATATTTGTTTTTTTTTTTTTTTATATTTATGGTTATTATCAATGTAATATGCACTGTATGACATGGAATTACCAATGTAAATGCTAGTAATATATTCATAAATATTGTATTAAAATTAATCTTTCATAAATAAAAAACTTATTTTTTTTTTCTTATATCGTTTTATATTTTTGATTTAATATTAGTTTAAATCAAACTTTTTTTTATTTAAAATAAATAGATCCTACTAAGCTCTCAAAAAGTCTCAATAAATAATAGGATATAAACAATAAGAATCAGGGAATAGTTAATATGTTATTATTCTATCTAAATCTGCTTTAATCTCTTATTTATACGGTTTCTAATAGTATAATCTAGAATTTATAATCATAGAATCTATTACATGTTTTTCATTATTCATATAATAAATTCTCAAGTATAACAGTTCAATTTTTTTTTTCTTTATATTAAATATTTGTCAATCAACAATTCATATAGTTTTTTTACTTTAAATAAATACAAAAAAAGGAAAAAAGAAAAGAACTAATATATAAAAAAAAAAAGAAGAAGAAGAAAAAATTGTTATGTTGATGTTCGATCAAATGATTGAACAGATTCATGACCAGAACCAGATTGTTTTGATGATGCTGGTTTTGATACAACAACAATTTCTTTTTCGGAGAGCACTTGTACAAAAAATGCTCCTTCTTTTTTACGAAATTTTTTATTAGCTGCATCATATGATAATCGTATACCAATAGATAAACTTAATAAACAAATAAAACATTCAATTGATGATACAATTAATGCGATAAGTACAAGTATATCTTTTCGTTCTTTTAAATAAGCTTGTCCATCTGTCATTATATTAACAAGTCCTAAACGTAATAGTTGCATGTTAACACAATCCACAATAAGTGTTACAATACTTAATGCTACATAGCATAATATCTAAATAAGAAAAATTTTAATTAGATTAAAAAATTAATTTTTTTTTTATTAATTAATTTACCACATAGAAACCTTTTTGACGTGCACATACAATTCCAATTCCACCACAAAAAGCAAACTTAAAAGATTATAAATATTTTCCTTGTTTTTTTTTTTTCTAATGAATTTATAATTTCTCAAACTTACAAAAACACCAGACCATATTGGTGATACACTATGTGCCATCCAGACAAGTGATCGACTTCGTGAAATAATACCAACAATAATACTAATTAAGGCGAGTAAGAGATGTAATGATGATGTAGCATAAGTTAATGTAATGAAAATGTACATGAGATAGACAACATTAGTATCATCTCGATCGGTTCAACATTTACCGACACGATAAAAATAGAAAATGATGGCAATAAGAAGAATAAGGACAAACGTACATTACATCTCATAAAAGATTAGAAACGTTCGCATATATTTTTTTTTCTTTTTTTTTTGTCGACAAAGACGAACAAGTTTTTTCAACGTCCGGAATAAGGAAGAAAGGAAAAAGAAAAAAAAAAAGATGTGAACGATTTTTCTTTTTCCGAACATCGTATGAGTATAGTGTGTTCAGACGGGCGTACAAGTCATATTGAACAACACGAGCGTTAATAGAATCTGTTCATAGTAGCAAGCAAAAGAACATGCAATACTACCCGATAAGAACAAACTATACCATCTCGATCAAGGCCAATAACAATAACAAGAGTTTTTTTTTCTAATCGAATCGTCGACGTTTGTTCGGCATTGATGACAACCTCAATTGGCAGCTACTTAGACTGATCGTCACGCATTTAGAAGAAAAAAGAAAGAAAGAAAAAGAAAATGAAAAATTTCCTGTAGAAATAATACTTAACAAACATAACAATAGTATTAGAATTTTAAATCTTAATCGTTTTTTTTGACTGTTCATTTTTATCCTTAATTAAAAAATAGAACGACTATTTTCTTACATTTTAATGCGATTACAACTTATTCATTAGATTTTATAATTAAAAAAAAAACCTAGAAAATCAAAATATTATTAATGATTAATAGGTCGAGGTAAAAGAAATCGATTATGTGATGAAATATGTTTTGTATAACGCTTTGATGTATCTGTTTGAATATTTAATGGTCGTATTAAACCTGATTGAGCATCTGGTTGATAAAATTCTAAATAACCTTCTGAAAGTATTAAATGATTAGTTTTTGTTTCAAAATTAAATTCATTAATATTATTTTGTTTATTTGATATATAATAATTATCATCTGTTATTGTTGATGATTCTTTTGTTAATATTCTTTGATTATTGTTAGGTAATGATAATGTTTGTTGTATATCAGATTTGTTTATTTGTTCAATATATTGAGTGTTTGTATTTATATCATTATTAATTGATTTTTTTAATGTTATTGAAGATATTTTCTTTTGTTTTGTTTTATTATTTCTTGATAGAATATATGAAATAAAAGTAATTAATATAAGAATAAAACTAATAAGTATAAGAATACAAGCAACTAATAAACGTGATTTAAATAAAAGAATATCATCTAGAAAAAAAAGAAAAACGATAAATAATTATTTATTTCATGCAATTTAATCATCTTACTATTTTGTTTTTTTATTAAATCATCAGAATTCATTTCACATTGTTCACCAAAATATCGATTGTCACATCTAATCAAAAAAGAAAAGAAATAAAAAAATCCTTTAAATCTTCAATCAATCAAAAAAAAAAAGCTTATAAGACATATAAGCTTTTCCTTTTTAAGAGATTAAAAATTCTTTAATACATACAAACATTTTAATTGATTATCAACAGTAATACATTGACCTCGATTATAACAATATTTTAAATTAGCACATGTCATATTAATTTGATCTATATCTATATAGACACTAGTCATCGTACGATTTATTGCATTTTCTGCATCTATTCATAATAAACATTTAAAGGATATTAAAAAGAAAAAACTAAAAGAATACTTACGACAAACATAAATGCCACTATCAGTATTAATTATAGATTGAAAATATAAAATTGATTCATATCTAATAGAATTTTTTTTTTATATTAATAAATAAAAATTTTCTTTATTTTATATTTATACTTATTTTGAATAGAATAAATTCGACATGGTGTTTTACATTGTTTAATTGATGGATAATATTCTAATGTTTGATTATTTTTACTCCATAATAAACGTGGTAATGGATTACCACGTACATTACATTGTAAAGAATAATCATTTGATAAAATTGGTTTATCAATTCGAGTTTTAATAATAACTTGTGGTGAATAAGTCTCTAGAAAAGAAAAATAATATAAATATATATATTTATAAATTTTCAATTGCAATTGATTGAGTACATAATTGACTATTTAAAAAAAAATAGAAACATACATTCGTTTTCAAGCAACGGAAATCTTAGTACAATGCTCTCTGTTTTACAAATCATTGATCAATCTTATAAAGAATTTTTCTAGAAAAATGAACATCTACATACAATAGAGTAATTTAATGTTATATTAAAAGAAAAAAATCGATTCTTTTTTTTTTATTTAAATATTTATTTACCATAATTCATAACTGCATTGATATTTTGTCGAACACGAAATGTTAATTCAACTGGTGGATATCTTAAATCAAATTCATTTGTATTTGTTTCATTAAGAAAAAGTATAATATCAATATTTGTTATTCGAAGTAAATGCCAACATGAATCATCATATATATCATCAAATTCATTATCAATTCGAATAATAATCATATCATTTATTTTTATTTTATTAAAACTATTTATTGGAATTTTAATTATTTCACGTATAAGAACTTTTCTTAGAAAAATATTTTTTTCAATTTCATTTGTTGAATATATAGGTTGTACATGTAATATTAATGAATGACTATATGTAGTTGATTGTATATCAATTATACTTAATAAATCACATTGATTAATTGTGATTATTTTATAAATATTATTAATTAAAATAATTAATATGATAATAATACTCGACATGCAATAATGAACCACATTGAGATCACTTACAAAGAAAAAAAAATGCTTATACAAATATGACGATTGTGCATGTGTCGTCTTTTTCTTTTACTACTTCTTTTCATCTAGCGGTTTCTTTTAAAGAGAAGAAAAAAAAAAAAGAAAAAGAAAAATCATCATTAATAAAGCGGAATTAAGCGTGGAATAGCATAGAGACGTGCTCGCACATCGTTGTTGTCATCATCTCAAGCAATTGCTTTTCTATCGTTGATAATCTATTGTTTTATTTTTTTTTACTAGACAAATGATAGAGATAGAAATAGATAAAGATCTAGTCTTAATGATGATACGTGATTATCTTTGAAGACAGTTAATAATGTCATTGAGCTTGTCGGAAGTTCGAAAAAATCTAACATATATTCATTCAAGCTTATATTTCATATTAAGATATATGTAGCAAATTGATTTAAAAAAAAAACAAAATTCCTAAGGTAAAGTCACATTATAACTGCAATAATATTTTTGCATGCAATATTTAATTATTTTTCTTATTTAATAGTGCAAATGAGGAAGTAGATTACTGATGAGCTTAACTATTATATATGATGACTTCTTATTTAAGAATATTATTTTAGCAATGGTCTGTATTGCATGTCATGAATGTCATATTCTTTTTTTTTCTGTTTTATTAGAGAAGAATTTTGAAGTAATACTTTAAGAAGTATTCGTAAAACAGTAACATGTTAATCAATCAATGTTTCGTTCTTTTTGTTTTTTTTTCAAATATTCATTAATTATTGAATGATTTACATATTATTACTTATAGCAATTTCTGATATTTTAATGTACTTTGTTGATAAACTGGATATAACAAAACTTTTACTAAAAGTTTTTGTTTTACATATATCTTGGTTCAGAAGCATGAGAAAACATTGAGCTTTCTTCTCTCTAAAAGATACGCCATCGAATTCTCTACAAACATCTATTATCGTCAACTGAGAAACATAGAAGTGAACAGTTTTACAGATCGCATAGTGTCTATCGCTTTACGAATAGAGAGAGAAATCAATTTCCTACAAAATACTGGAAAAAAATGAACTCAATTTAACTGTTGATGATATTTCTCAAATACTTTCTTTAAAATGAAAATCGTGCCATTTTCAAAATATGAGCAAGCTCCAAACCGAATGAATAAGCATTAAAAACTGTCAGATATATACTAAATCAAAAAGTAGATGCCAAGAACTATCTAGCAATGTTTTGCCATGCTCCTAGATGCATGCCAAATAAAAAGTATCACAAAAATTTTATCATATCCGGTAGAAGTCAATAATATCTGATATTCAATCTTATGTATCACAAGATATTTTTGTGAATTTGTTATAACTCTGTTTGTATTTCAACAATATTCATTATAGGAAAATCGAAATATTTGCCAATAAATGTAAAATTTCATTGATTGGAATGATTTTCGAAACGAATAATTGGATTTTTGAACAATCAAGAATATTATCCAGTTAGATAAGACTCATGGTTACATTACACAATCATCACATCATTCGATAAATGAAAGAAATAAAATCTATGTTATATAAAATAAATCCGAGTAATTCATCATAAATAGATTTGAAATTAAGATCAATATCGTTTTCTAACTACTCAATTTTATTGATGAACGAAAAAATATGTGCAATATTTTTATTCTCTCAAAGTCATAAACAAAACATTTCTGAGCAACAATAAGAATAAATCTTTCGTTCATAACAGTCTAAAGAATAGGGTGAATCCATGGGGAGACGACCACTTTTCTGGAAACCTTTTTCCCAGTTTTTTTAGCTTAATGGGCGTATAGTGATTAGAAAACATCTTTGATGAAAAAATAATTACAAACTCGATTATAACTTTCACGAACTTCTGGATCATTCTTTAGGAATAACTATGTATAAAAGACGTGTGTCAAGTAACTATCTTGGAGTCTCAAAAGATGTCAATATAGTTTTATTATCCTAATAATCAGCATTCATCCCTGAATATTTTTCACCTCTGTGATTTACCCCTGAGGAATCGAAAAAATTTTTGTCAGTTTTGTTAAATGAATTGGTGATTCGGTAGAGGTGAGTGTGCTAACTAAAAATATCATCTTGTTTTTAAAAATTAGCCGAATAATAATGAACTTTCGGTGTACTTACTAGGACTCATAAACGACAGTTTTCGTCACCGAGGTCTATCAAAGTTCAACCAAAATTCGACAAAAATAGACTCATTCGACGCAGAGTTTTTTCTGTCAGAATCTGGAAGAACTTATATATTGAAATCTTTTTTATACTGTTACACGAGAAATAGTGCCCCAATTGAGTTATATCGTTACAGATAACGGTTCTTTTGGTCTCATGATATTATACTTCAGAAAGGTGCACTGGCATGAATTTTTTACGGGATACATAAATTTATATGCTCTTTGTCATAAGTCTATTTTTGTTGAATTTAGATTGAGCTTCGATAGACCTCGACGACGAAAGCCGCCTTTTATGGGCCAAAGTAAGTGCACCAAAAGTTCATTATTATTCGGCTAATTTTTAAAAACAAGATGATATTTTTAGTCAGCACACTCAGCCCTATCGAATCATCAGAGCATTTAACAAAATAGAGAGATCACAGGGATGAAAAGTGTTCAGGTATGAATGCTGATTATTAGGATAATAAAACTATATTGATATCTTTTGAGACTCATTTCGTTTGATAAATTAATTTATTGATTTGCAAATGTCATAAAGTACGACAAGGTATTACAAATTATTTATGGTAGATTAAGGCGCTCTTAACCTTACATGCTTTTTGTTTTACTGATTTACGAGGATCTTTAATCTGGAATGTATCATCAATAATTATTTGTTAAATATTCGAACTTTTCTTTTTAGTCAGTTCGTATCAAAAGAGAATAATAAAAAGAAGATAATAAAAGAATATTACAGATCTAAAATAAACTCTATAAATTTTCACAACAATTATAAAGTTAGAGAAGAACGAGAAAAACAATTCGTCAAGAATAATCCTTTTTTTACGGATTGTTTTTATTTTTTTTGTCAATAAGAACTATATTTTGCCTAGTTTTTTTTCGTTCTTCCTTTATCACGTATATAACTGTCTTGTTTTTCATATCAACAAGTTTAATAATAAAACAAAAAATAAAATAATTCGAAAAAAGAGACAGAAAGAAATAGAAAAAAATCTAGCAAGGAAGTAAATACCCTTTAAAAGATCACATTTTAGATAATATTTTCACTCTTATTTTTTCAATTATTTGAAATTTAAAAACATTCACACATCAAAATTATGAGCAAGCAAAAAACGACTACTGGCAAAAGTAATAATGTACAAGAAACAGAACAATCATCAACTGTTCCAAAAGATGCAACTGAACGTCGACCAATTAACATCAAAATGGTACAAAATGTTCTTCTTATTTGGTTAGATAAAAATATTGATGAAGAACACAACGCTGATTGCCAAAACACCATAGCACAACTACGTCGTGTAGTAAACAGCGTCAATACATTTACTGATGGCCAAGAATGTATACAATTTCTGGAAACTAATAACAAGGAAAAGGTATGTATGATTATATCTGGCGCACTTGGTGAACATATTGTGCCTCGTATTCACAATATGTCCCAAGTAGATTCGACTTTCATCTTTTGCGGTAATAAAGACTACCACGAAAAATGGGCTAAAGAATGGTCAAAAATTCGAAGTGTATTCACAGAAATCACCCCTATTTGTGCTGCTCTTAAAGAAGCAGCGCAACAATGTGAAGAAAATTCAATTTCTATTAGCATTATGAATACAAGTGGTAATATATCGAATACAAAGTTGGATCAATTAGATCCAACTTTTATGTATACACTAATATTCAAAGAAATCTTATTATCCATTAAATTTGAAGAAAATCATTTTAAAGAATTTATTGAATACTGTGAACATGCTTTCGATGACAATGAACAAGAATTGATCAATGCTAAACAATTGAAACAAACTTATCGTAATAAAAGTCCAATTTGGTGGTACACATGTGAATCATTTCTGTATCCAATGCTCAATCGTGGTCTTCGAACAATGGATGGAGATATTATGATTAAGATGGGATTTTTCATCAATGATTTACATCAGCAGATCGATGAATTACATAAAGAACAATTTGGTCATCATAATGTTACAACTTTCAATGTATATCGTGGTCAAGGCTTATCCAAGACAGATTTTGATCAATTGAACAATAACAAAGGTGGTCTAATATCCTTTAACAATTTTTTATCCACCAGCAAACATCGTCAAATTTCTCTACCTTTCGCCTGCAAAGCTCTTTCCAATCCCGACTTGATGGGTATCCTTTTCGTCATGACTATCAATCCTTCGATACCATCGACTCCTTTCGCTTCCATCAAAGGTATTAGCTATTATTCAGCAGAAGATGAAGTTCTCTTCTCCATGCATACCGTATTTCGTATTGCTGATATTAAGCAACTGGACGGTAATTCTCGTCTCTTTCAAGTGGATTTGTCTCTTATCAGTGATAATGACAAGGATCGTCGTATACTTACTGACCGTATACGAGAAGACATTGAAGGATCAACAGGATGGGGTCGATTGGGTGAATTGCTGATTAATATAGGTCAACCCAAAAAAGCTCAAGAAGTTTATAAAGTTCTTCTTGAACAAACAAATGATGAAAGAGAAAAAGGATATATTTATAAGGATCTTGTATGGATAAAATATATGCAAGGAGAATATCAAGAAGCAATTGTTTTCTACGAAAGATCACTTCAGATTTATAAAAAAATTCCTCCTTCAAATCACCGTGATTTGGGTCAGCTCCACAGCAACATTGGTGCGGTGTATGATGCCATGGGTGAACACTCGAAAGCACTTTCGTCTTATGAAAAAGCCCTTGAAATTCAACAACAATCACTTCCTGCAAATCATCCTGATTTAGCTATGTCCTACAACAACATCGGTTCGGTGTATGATGCCATGGGTGAATACTTGAAAGCACTTTCGTATTATGAAAAAGCCCTTAAAATTACACAACAATCGCTTCCTGCAAATCATCCTGATTTGGCTGCTTCCTACAACAACATCGGTTTGGTGTATTACAACATGGATGAATACTCGAAAGCACTTTCGTATTATAAACGTGCAGTGAATATTGGAGAACATTCACTATCATCAAATCACCCTGAACTTCAAAAATGGAGAAATAACCTTGATAGTGTAAAAAAGAAATTGTAATGAGATAATGTGTGTTTGTTATTTTTTTCAAAAAGAAAATAAAACGATAAAAAAGAAAATGTATTTTTATATGAGATATGCGCGCGCGTACAGAGAAATTCTGTTCTTATTGAGAACATGAATGAAACGGTGTCCATCGTTAAGGTAATACAATACATGTTAAATAACATATATTGTATGAAAAGACGTTCACGATAAGTATCATGTTTCAATATGGCAGAAATTTCTCTGTGTTAGCTGAAAAGATAATAGCCACCTAACAAGCTCATTATTAAAGTAGATTTAGTATAAAAAAGAAAAACAAAATTTATTTATCAAGATAATAAATTATTCTTTTCTGTTCCAACAAAAGAATAATTTATTATCTTGATAAATAAATAGCAGAGGTCGAACGAAAGTATTTGTACTTGTACTTTGAGAAAGGTACTTCATAGTTATACTTGTAATTCGAGACGCATAGTTTCGTACCTACATCTGAGTAGAAAAAAATTGAACTTCCTACTTTTACTTGTAGTATGAAATATTTTTTTTATTTCAAGTATTTTTTTGTTTCTTTGAAATCTTTAGTTATTCAGTAATAGAGTGATAAGCAAGTTTCAACTGTTCTCGATAGTCTAAGAGGAGCCTGATTCATCTCTCATGTGAAAATTTTAAGCTTATTCTTATAATATGCTTTTTATATATGATATTATCATCGAGGGATGGATGTCATGCATTGTTATATGTTAGGAAACGACGATTAATGTATTAGTGACCTGAAAGAATGAAGAAAAGTCATAGATACACAAAATCTAGGTACACCAAATGAATGAGCCTATCGTGACACGGAGAAAGAGAAAAAAATAATGACTGCAACCGAACGTGAACAATCATTTAAAAACATAGATACGATTTATAATGTTTGATGAAGACATATAGATTTGACTTCAAGTCTTACACAAATGTTTGGCATGTAATTTGTATATGTGGATAAAATCTATCTCTTTATAAAATCTATTGTACCATTCATTATTTTTCTTTCTGGTATTATAAATAGGAATGTGTAGCAGAAAAAATATTATGTATGACTATTTGTTAACAATCAGCACATTGAAAATAATTAGATACAACTGCTCTCTCCTTAATACACACATATTTCTTTAATTCTGTAATGGCAGATATCGTCACTGTTCTCGAAAGTATTCTTTATCAAGATGCAAAATGAATCGTTAATCTGACAGTCACTCACAAAATTATGAAGCATGGAATTAAAAATCTTGAACATTTTGCTACTGTCGTCATTAGAAGACGTGTTCAATATCGAAGCATATTCGATTAAGTAGTTTAACCGTTTACTAAATACATATGTGAACTAAATAAAAATTTTGAACGAATTTCGGGCTTCTACCGATTGTTCAAAACCTAAAACTCATGTAGATGTAGTTTTTCATATTTCCACTATATTGCATCGAAATGAAAGATGATCAACTTAGAATTGATTGGTATTTAAATAGACTGGAAGAATTTTCAATGATTCTACAAGTTTTCGTCAAAACAGACTTTCATGCTCAACGTATTAAGTTTTAAAAAAAAAAGTTTTAGTCACATATCGAAATAGATCTGATAAGCTGCTTATATAAGTTCAATATTCTTAGAAAGAATTAATCGTTTTAATCCTATTCTCAGAGAGGTCTAACATATAGCCAAGGTATCTATAATCAAACTTCAATGCTAAAACCCTTCCAGTCAATATTTAAAAGCTCATACCGATGATTTGAAAATTCCTCGAAGAAGTAATATGTTCGTGCTTAAGGAGCCTCGGTTTAAGTTCACCTGGATTCTTCTGAATATTGTAGAGAATTTTACTAATCTATGAGAGTGATCCGAATGAGTAGATATCATTCGTCATTTTGAAGAAACTCGAACGATGAACATAGACGATTTTTACAAGTATCCTGCAATGATTTCAGTAATATACGAAAGAAAAAAGTTGAATAGACATATTCTTATTTTCATTTAACTTTTTAGCAGAAGATCCCACAATGGTCCTGGAAACTTTATTAGAGATAGCTATCATTACGAACGACATACACTATTTATGCATCAAGTAAACATACAAAATAATTACTTTTTTCATGCTTAAGTACAAGTACAAGTACATTTTTTCAAGTACAAATGAAATACTTTTACTTGCTGTACTTGCACTTGTCCGAGCTCTGATTCGGATAGACCGACAGTTGAGCTCCTGACATTAGAACCCCATCATTTGAGCCTCATCCCTTTTCCCTTGTCAGCACTCATCATCAGCTGCATCTATATACTCACCCTCATCCTCACCTTGACTCTGACTCTCATTTCTGATCACACTTTATTCTCAATCTGACAGACTACCGAAATTTATTTTTTTGGATTTATTTTCTATACAGGATTAATTTCCTAACTAAAGATTTATTAAGACTTATTAGCTGTATAATTGTTTCATCGCACCCTCACCCTTACTAAGCTCTCATCCGCAGGAATTACACTGGGTTTATTTCAAAATGTATGAGGACTTATTTAAAAATCTCAAAAAAGTAAATCCCGGCAACTGCTGCTCACTCTTTATCATACTGAGCGACGTATATGGAGTTCATCACAGTTTTTCATCAGAGTTACATATAGAAGGGCTCAACTGTCTTGTCACCGACTATTTGGGATTTCGTAGAACGTAACGCTTCCTACTGCTAGAATCTTCCTATATTGCCATTGCTGCTTTTGAAATTTTCCTCAAAAGATAGTAAAAATGTACATTAAATCCATGATATACCTCACTAGGCTTCTTGCTTTCATTGCTGAGTTATGTCCTGATAAAAATCATGCTAAAATATCTTTCAGAAAAGGGTCAGCGAATCCATCAGATGAGCGCTACTTTTAATAAGTATTCACCATATACCAATTTCTTATTTCAGTATATTGATGTTCCTCATTACAATAAGCTTAGTGATGATGAGATTATCAACAAATCAGAACCCGAAAGCGAAATCAAACCGGCTTTCGAAAGATGATACCGAATTGAACTAATATTGTTTTAATCGTTATCAATTTTTTGAAAAGTGTGTTAAAAAATGATGGAGTGAGCTTTGACTGATTATTTTACATAGTTACTACTATTTCTATATATCATTTCGTTCCCTCGTCATAAAAGTTATACATAATGCATTTATGACGATCGATTTATTCTATAAGATGAGAATATTGAATTTATTTCGTCTTTTTTTCTCATTGTCACATGCTGGAAAGAAAAGATGAATGCCCATTTAACTGGTCTACTGTAATTTTTTTCCCTATTATCTTGACATTATTGCATATTCTTGTTGTCATAAACTATTTACTCTATCATATCATCAGAATGACATCTTGAAATTTTTTAATTTCTCGTCCGTTAATGGAAATTTTATCATAAGAATCTTTTAAGGACTCACCTTCAATATACGCTTAAGAAATGTTGCGAATTTTTCTTGCAGTTCAGGTATAGCAAGTATTTATACGTTAGAGTCTATCTTATCATACAATTGTGTCACATCTGTGGGATAGAATTTAGAAGCTTGTCTTGTTGACAATGAATAAAAACTAAACTAGACTGAACTGAATCAAACTCGAACCGTACTTTAGGAAAAAACAGTCGAACCGAACTGAGCTCGAACTAGTAAAAGTTAGTTCGATTCGGATTCTGCCATAAACACAATCATTGCATTGTATGAAAAAGAATGACGAAGCTATGAAAAGAAGCCAGAAAATATTATACGTTGACTTCAGCTCTTACATATTTTTATTCAAACCTGAAAGCAAACATAGTCTCGTAGAAATTAAATTTCTAGACCAGAACTCGATCGGGATCAGATCTGAGTCTAACGAAGGAACTTCCCCAAGTGACACCCTCCGTTTAGGTTCATATTTTGCCTGTAGGTAGGACTCATAGGGTATATAAGAGCCCTAAAAGGGTTCGTGACCAGAGTCTATTCTTGTTGAGATGTTGCGTTTTTAAGGTATTGGGATAACCTACTGCCTTGCTCCTTCTCAGGGACATCAGAAAAGCTCATTTTCGAATTTCCACTTGAAACTTTGTATAGAGAGAGGTCTCAATGAGAGTGGTTAACTCTGAAAGTTTCAGACCTATTTCTTGTTCCTATCGTAAGATACGGCTTTGGTAACCTATTGTCACTCGTAGAGGCAAGTTTTGGTGTTCTTATTTGCGATTAGAAACATTCAAGAAAACTGAAACTTTCATAATAAACCACTCTCATTGAGACCTCTCTCTGTACAAAGTTTCAAGTCGAAATTCGAAAATGAGTTTTTCTAATGTCTCTGAGAGGGACCAAAGCAGTGAGTTATCCCAATTCCTTAAAAACGCAACATCTCAACGACAATAGGGTTTGGGTACAAACCCTTTTAGGGCTCTTATCTTCGTTATGAGTTCTACCTATAGGCAAAATATGAGCTTAAACGGAGGATGTCACTTGGTTAGGTTCTCTCGTGTAAGTTCAGATGTAGAAGAATTTGCAGCTCTCAATTTAGCAGCATTTTTCAAAAATATAGTTTCAGAAATATTCAATAAACGAATTAATGGCAAATGAATCAATACAAATAAAAGTAGTATAAGTGATATTTTATTTTGAAACTATTTTATTAAATATGTATGTAAATATTTTCGACGTTTCAACTAATTAATGTTGGTGAAGTTAGCGGCAGGTTCGAGTTTTTTCAGCGAACATTCGTACATAAACCGCCCAAACTATAATTATCAGATTTTTTCTAGCGCCATCGATCTGCCAAAAATCATAGTTTGAGCTATCGAAGATTTGAGTATACTATTGGATAGAGCTCATTGCGTTTCACACGATACAAGTTTTCTCAGGATTGACACAGTGAAAGAAATGAATATAGACAGCTTTTACTCGAATATCTTGCTACAATTTCACTGAAAAAACACAGTACTTTGAAACTTTTTCGGTCATACTTTTCACTATGCAAAATCAGATTGCATCATTAGATAGAGCTCGTCGAGTTGTACAAGATACACTGATGAGCTGTTTCGAGACAGGTTAATGTGCGAATGTTCGCTGAAAAAACTTGAATCTGCCGCTAACTTCATCAACGTCAGCAACTCTTGCTCTATCAGATGATGTAAAAAAAAAAGGAAAAACGTTTTCCCACTAAAATTTTGCATTGTTCGCACCTTACATAGTTGTTTTTAAAAAATGAGCTAGAAGTCTGTAAAGGTCATAATCGAGTTCGTAATATTTTTTCATCAAAAATGTTTTCTAGCCACTATACACCTATTAGGTTAAAAAAAACTGGAAAAAAATGTTTCCAAAAAGTGATCGTCTTCCCACAGATTCACCCAATACAATCGATTCTATTTAAAAGAAAATTTATTTTTGAAGAAAAGGAAGAAATAAAGCACCCAAACATGGTTATTCGATGTAAAAAAATTTTCAATATTAATTGAAAATATCTTTTTATCACATATGTATATCAATTAAAAATCGTCTGTTGGTGCTGTACCATAAGCAGAACTATATATTTGATCTGAAGAAAAAGAATAAAGGAAAATGAAATGATGAATTATAAGAAAGAAAATTGAAATTTACTTCGTGTTGTTCTATGTGAAGATGGTTCAAGAGTAGAACGTGCTGCTGATTTTGGTCTAAATGATGGTTCAGTTGATTTTTTTATTGATAAATCTCGATTACTAGTCAATGGACTAATTAGTTCATTATTCAATCTAGGTGATTGTGAACGTTGATTAGATAATAATGATGATCGAGTATCAACTAATGATGTAGCTGCTGATCGATGATGATATGGTGGTTCACCTGATATTCTTGCTAATAATTCTCGTTCACTAGTTAATAAATTATTAAAATCATTATCATTACGAGGAGATTTTGCACGTTGATTAGATACAGGTGATGATCGAGTATCAATTAATGATGTAGCTGTTGGTCGACGATGATATGATGAATCACCTGATAATCTTGATGATAATTCTCGTTCACTATTTAATGGAATATTTAAATCATTATCATGACGAGGAGGTTTTGAACGTTGATCAGATAATAATGATGAACGAGTATCAACTAATGATGTAGCTGCTGAACGAGATTGATATGGTGGTTCACCTGATATTCTTGCTAACAATTGTTGTTGACTAGTTGATAGATTATGATCATTTCGAGGAGATTTTGAACGTTGATCAGGTGAAGATGAACGATGATATTTATCAATAAAAGATTCTTCTTGTTGTTTTAATGTATTAGAAAGTTTTTGATGAGGTCGTTGAGATGAACGTGAATCATCAAATTGTGTTTTTAATGTATCATGTGAAGATCGATCCAATGATGCTAAATTTCTTGGTGATCTTTCTAATGGACCAAGATCATATTTTGATGAACTTTTTGAATGTTCATCATCATATTTATCATGTCGAAAATCAGAAGAAGTTTTTGTTGTAGCTGATGATGATGATGATGATGGAGGAAGTGGCTTTTTTTTTGAATCATTTATTATATCTGATGAGGATGATGATGATTTTGGTTTTGCTTCATTAATTGTATGTGTTGATAATTGTATTGATTTTGGTGTTAAATATACTTCAAGCTTACCATCATTTTTATCTTTATCTAACCATCGATCAGCTTGAAATTCATAAACATCATCATCTTTTTCATTAATTGATGTTTTTATTTTACTACTTATTGTTAAACGATCTGATAAAAGTAATGAACGTGTTGATTGATCTAAATCAAATGGATTCTTTTCTTCAATAGATTTTATTTGCCATTTATTATCATTATAAGTATGTGATGATATCCAATATGCTTGATGATCAAAATGACCAGTTTCAATTTGTATTGATGAATTATCTTGTTTACGTTTTTGTTCAATTTTTGTTTGCATAGTTTTCATTCGTTGTGTATTAATTGAAAATGGTTCATCTTGAGAACCAAGACTTTGTTCATCCCATGTAACTTTTTTTTGTAAATTAGTTTTATCATATATAATTGGACTACGTAAAATTCCTCGACTACTAGTTATATCATCAAGATCTTTTAATTTTGGATTACGTTGATTAATTGATTGTTGTTCATTTTCTTTTGTTGAAGATAATCGTATTTTATGATTTTTTGTTAATTGTTCACGAGCTTGACGATATAATGCTTTAGATATTTGTTCAAGACGTTGAATAAATACGTTTGTTATTGGACGACAAGTTGAATGTTTTTTACGAATTATTACTGAATCAAGAAGCCATGCAGGACCAACACCAGAATTGTCATGCCAAATTTTTATTCGATCGATTTTACCAACATCAATATCCATAATCTAAATTAAATAAAAAATATCTCATACATTTTCAGAGAACTTATATATGATTTATATTTAAGCGTGAACTTATAAATTGATTTTCAAATCAAACTTACAATATCAGGTAGAAGTCTATTGAAACTAGAAAAAACCTGAAATGATTCGTACTTATGAATCTTCTTTTGTTTTATGGTTATTCTATTAAGTTTTCATCCTGTGATAAAAGGTGGGAACGGAAAGATCAAATATCAATCTTTCGTCCAAGAATGTCAATTTCATAAGAAAGTTTTTCTGTCTGGAATATCTTATAAAATACACATACTTTCTGTTACAAGATGAAGGGTTTCGAGCAAGCAGTTCAATATACAACTTTGAATTCAATTTATTGACTAATGTTGCTTTCGATTTCACACTGTTATATTTGATGACATGAGTTAGTTCATTCCAAACCGGGTAGCTAACAGAATTTCAATCAAGACTGTTCGATGAACATCATGACATTCTAGAAAGATACATGCATTCATTGCGGGTATTGTACGCGATGTTAATATTGAAATATGAAATTGAAAGCAACATCGATCAATAAACTCAAGTGAAATATAGTATGAATTCGATCTAACATTATCGTAGAAATTTGTTTCTTTTTTGGTAACAATTCAAAATTAAATCATTCAAAGAATTTAGTTATGCTTTATAAAACATTCATTAAATATAGATTAGTTTTTCTCTTATTTATATTACTCACAAAAATTCTCAAATATTTCTTACAGTAAATTCTGATGTTGTATTTCGTTCAAAATCATTTTTGCCTGGATTATCTAAATGATGTATAATAGTTCGACCACTTTTTCCATATATAACTATAAATACATTTGCATCAGTACCAGCATTCATTCCTTTACCAGTTTTAACTGCTATATAATAACATGTAGGTCCTATAAATAATCATAAAAATACAATATATTCAAAATAAATAATATGTTATTACCTCTTGGATGATGATCAGTTGATGGATATGCTTCTTTTTTTGCTTTTAATTTACTTATGTCTTTTCCAATCCAAGCATTAAATGGAAAATAGACTTGCAATTGTTTATGATCATCACTAGGTATTATTTTCCACATTATCATTTCTTTAAGATCCCAATCAGCTGCAAATTGAGTTTTATCAGATTCAACACTAAAAATTTTGAACAAAAAAAAAATAAAAGAATTTTTTATAGATTTATAATTATTGTATATTATATACGTTATTTCTGATAAATCTCCAAGATCCCAACCAACAATTGCAAATGTATCTAATTGATTTTGTTCAAATAAATTTGCTTGATTAGTTGTTAATGGTAATCGTCGTGTTTGACTTGTTGAACCACGTATAACAACATCTATAGCTGAATCTGTACCAGCAAATGGTTTTCCACCCGTACGAATTTGTAAAACATAAACTAAATAAACAATAGATTTAAAAACAAAAAAACAAAAAAATTTAAACTAACCTGATAAATTCTCTAATGATAATTCTTTTTCTCGACCAATACTTGGTTTTATTTGATAAGATTCTTGTTTATCTTTATTTGGTAACCAACAATTAAATTCACATAACCATGTAACAGATGTATCTAAATTCGTTATTTCAATTTCTTTTAAAAACCATTCTTTATCTGAACGAGCACCAATAAGCTTTAAAAACACAAAGAGAAAAACATTAAATTCTAGCAAAAAATAAAATTCAAATTAATTTACATTAACATTTAAATGACGTAATTGACCAATATCTGGTCCTTTAAAACAAAATGTTCGAATTGAACCACTTGGAAAACCGTAAGAATTTGAATTTTTACGTGCACATAAATTAATTGAAGTCCAATCATTTTCAGTTCCATACATATATAAAAATACCTTTAAGAAAATAAATAAAGCTAATATTATAAAATGATTTTTTTATACTTGTGCTCGAGTGCCACTATCTAGTCCTGTACCAGTTCGAACAATAAATCGATAAGATGTTAAATTTGATAATGATGTATCTTGATTAGTTCGATCAATAGATGATGATCGTGCTTTAAGAGCTTTTGGATTATTATATGGAATTAATTTTCGTCTCTAAATTATATTTTCTTTTATTTTTTTTTAATAACTAATTAAAATTCTTTTACTTGAGATTGTGCACGTGGTTTAGTGTGTTCATGTTCATGTTGATTTATTGAACATAAATAACAAAATGTATGTCCATGATCATCATGAAAATCTAAAATTTTTATTTTATTTAAGAAATTTTGTTTTTTTTTTGAAAAATTACAAACCTGTTTTATGAGTTTCAATTAAATCTGGATCAATTTTTTTATCAGTAAATAAAACACCTGCATTCATCCAATGTAAATTATTATTAGAAATTCTATTTTTTGTTTTAGATTGTGTTTCATTTGTTGAATATAATGGTTCAAAATCATATCGACGAGCAATTGTTTCTAAATCACTTGTTGAAATAATTCCTAAAACAAAAATTAATTATTTTATTTTTGCTAACAAATTCTTTTTTTATTATTTACTATTTTTTTGTGTTGTATCATTAAACGATGGTTGACTTGATGAATAAAAATGATCACCAAATGGAAGTGTCCATGGAGCATCACCTCCAATATATTTGACATCCATGTGTAATGTGTTTTACTAATGTTTCTATTCTGTTGTTATGTTGCCATTACTCTTTAACATACCTTGACGACGACGACTTTGTTATAAAAAAAAAATTTTAACGACAAATTTTTGTAGCTTTCGTATTATATATTAGTTGAAGATGTGTCAAATAAAGTATTAATAGTATGAATTTTGAGACAAATTTTTACGTGTATAAATTATGTAACATTGTAAACATAACTCAATGCCATTATAGAAAGAAAATTTTGTTAAATAGAAAATAATTGGACAAGTTACTTTTAAACTATTTCATGAGAATAGAGGTTAAATTATACTTGTTCTATGAAACCATACAGAATAAAACGGCAAATAAAAATCTTGAAGATGATAATAATAACATCATTAATATTCTAAATGATGACATTACTATTGATTGAGAAGACAATCATCATTACAGTTAGATGGCTATAAAGGTAGATTCAATAAGAGCGTGGTAAATCTCAAATTGTAACGAGTTTTCAATAAACTTCTGCTTTTTAACTAGAAATTTATTAAAGTGTTTCGTCCAACCCGATTCAGAAATTAACTCTAGGATGTAATTCATAAACAGAACAATGCAACATTACAGTTGACCCATTTCTGTGAAAAAGTATCCGAAAAATCGATATTAGAAATTGACCTACCTGTAAAATTTCTAAAATGCCTCCAGATAAGGTCATGTTATATATATTTCCTTCATCAAATTTTAAGAATTAAGAAAACGTAAATTTTTGATCGTTGCTAAATTTTCAGTGGTAGAATTCAAAATAGCCATTAATAAAGATTGTATCAATCTGATACTTGCCGCCCCTATGGATTCAATAGTATAAAAATTAATGATAAAACTGAAAATTGATAGTAAACGAAATTCTATGCATAAACAATCAGTTGTTATTCAAGCAAGTTATAAAAATAAAAACAATATCTATTAATTTATCATTTAAATTGAATTTTTTCTAACAGATAAATCTGAAAGAACTTCTAAGCACATTCATATAATTACATATATTTCATTATCGTTCGATATACTACATGAACTTTTCAAATATTTCTTCGTACTTGTCTACTATTAATTTGCAAAATTACATTTGTTTCTCTTTGAACATCAGTCACATGTCTAAATATTACAAGTGTTTATTCCATGCGTGAGTAAGTATTAGGAACAATGTATAATTAGTACGAATATTAAAATGCATTTCAATTAGCGTGAGAATCCATCATAAGTATTTTAAGCCGATGAAACCTCTAATAAATTAAACAAACTTTCATATTACTATACAATTCAATACGTATGTGTACCGTGGAAATTGTATTGAGTTTTTATTTCAATACTATTTGATTTTGAAGATAGTATGTATCAATAGCTTTGTCTTCTTTGTTCTCCAAACTATGAATGACGATATGCTCCAAATATGAACTAATTTGCATCACAATTTGTAAATATCTTTGCTAATAAGGTACATATGTATGATAATTATGAGCGTCAAGGTTCTCGTCTATAAGATATACACACATTTAATGAACTTTCGATTTAATGGTTTTGAAAAAATAAAGTATCTGTATGGGTTTTAAATGTTTGATATTTAATTTTTTTAACTGTACATGTTGAATGGGAATCTTTCTTTAGCAGTACCCAAAAAAAGATAGAAAAATGTACTAATTTTTTTTATATTTTACTGTTTCTTTTGCAATAGAGTCAATTTTGTAAGGTAAGGAAAAGAATACTGAAAACATCATAGAAATAAGGTGATATTGCCTAAATAACGTATAACTTCTTGACAAGCGAAGAGAAAGAAAATCAAACAAAAAGTGCCGGCCATAGCAATACAATTATTTCTCTATATATATTATTCTTTGCTAATAGACAACTTATGAATGAATTGTTTATTTTTCATCAATTTTGCTCAATGAATCTTTTCTCTTGATGTTTATTATTATACCAACGAAAGAAGACTTTATATCATACATCTATTGGCATCATGAATATCAACAAAAAATAATTAAATAAATTCATTTGATTAAAGTGAATTTGGAAGTTCTTTTGCAATTGGGTAAATATGTTATTAATAGTTACCGAATGATTCAAGTAAAAAAAGTTGTTTTCATTGTAACTAAGGACATTACCATGTCTTGAAGTAGTAAATAATAAATACGACGCAAAAATTATCCTCCATCGATGGATGAAAAAGAGTGAATTAACTTAAAGTATTTTCATTGATGCTGTTGAATTAATAAAAAGAAAAACAGTATGTGATTACTGCGACAGAAATGCTCCACCAACGTAACATCAATATATACTGAAGTCATTCAATATAATATTGACTGTCAAAAAACTTCTTGTTCTATACATGAGGTGAATGTTGAGTATTGGAAAAACTCGTTATCATCAGAAATTTCACCAAGGTTCGTTTATGGTTAATATGGTATATTAACCATAAACAAATCTTGATGAAATTGAAAAAAGAACAAAATATTATATCTAATCATATTTGATTGAATTATCAATTGTTTAAGTTGTACCATATACATTAACTGGTCATTTTAACGTTAGATTCTCCTGCTACAATACAGTAACATTTTCATATAATATATAATGCAAAAGTAATGGCAAAAAATATTGATTTATACATATGTTTTGTCAGAAAGAGAGTGAAAGAAAACTTTTTTTTTATCAAAATATACAAATTGTATCACATTTACAGTTATACTACGTTCATAAATGAAGCATCCTGAAAAAATTTTCACACTTTTTCTATAAAAAGATAGCATAAAATATCTATCATTATATCACTTTGATAAATATATGCCGAAAAGAAAATTGTATTATCAATCTATAGTAAATTTCTAATCTCGTGAACCATATGTAATATTTTTTTGTATGAACTCAAAAAGTATCTTGTAGATGGCATTTAATTAAATTAGTTGTCATCTACATAATAATTTTAAGAAGCTAGTAAATAATACATCTAAAGTACTTTACATATAAGTATTATTTAATTTAAAACAGCAAAATAAAATTACGTCATAACAATTCGTCTTATTAAAACAAAAAGAAAAAATGAAGTCGAAAGATTATCATAAATATCCGAACAATAATAAATAAAGACTAGAATGTTACTTTATTCGATGGAATAAAGCCACTATCACCCACCGTTTTCATAATAACACTTCCATCACTTAAAATTGTTATTTGTGTTATTGAACCATGATTTAATGCTATTCGTAACCATCCTTGAGTTGGAAATTGCATTATTCTTAAATAATAAAAATAGAAAAAAAAAACAAATTTTTATATTAAATTTTACTTGCAAATAAAATAACGTAAAATATTTGCATGAAATACAATTATATCATGTGTTTCTTTACGTTGATTACCAGATGATCGGTGAAAATATGTTGCAAAAGCTGTATCAATCCTTCCTTTATCACCATAAGCCTAATTAATTTTTTTTATTTTTTCTTAATTAAAATACAACAAATTTATGTTTTTCTTACATCAACATCTCGTTGTGATATACCAACATAAGGAATAGGTGCAATAGGTAAACCTTCAGTTAAATTTTTATCTTCAATTAATTGAAGTTTTGAACTTAATTGTTCATTAATTATCATAGCACTTTCTAATGCTCGAACCATACCAGAATGAATAAGACGATCAAATTGTACATTCAATTGATTTAAACGTTTTCCTGTATATTCTAATTGTTCTCTACCAAGTAATGTTAATTTCATTTCATCTAATGTTCGAGCATTATCATAATATTGACCATGTCGAATTAAATAAAGATGTCGTGGCCATGTATTAGTTTTTTTTAAACTATAAAAATAAACAATATAAATTCTTTTCTTTTTTTCTTTTTAAATTAATCATACCCATCCCATGAACTATTCCATGTAGGTGAATTATTTGTATCAATATTATCTAATAATACTTGATTTTTTTCATATTCAAATTTTGATTGATCATGACGAAATTTAGGTTGTTCAATTGGTTCTTTACGATGATAAAATAATATTGTAAAAATAATTCCCGTAAAAATTCCAGCTATAAATCGCATTGCTAAAAAACGTTGTATTAAATGCAAACAGATGACACACATTTGTGAAGCTAATGATTTTTGTTGAAGACTATTCTTTGATATTCCATACATGACAAAATGAAAAAAAAAGAAAGTTTTTTCAAAAGAAACTATAATAAAATCATTCAGGAAGGAAATAAATAGCTATAGTCTATTATTTATCATGACAGCTGGCTAGCACATTGACTGTAGCGTTATTATAAATATATAGAGAATGGTTGGTAAAAGAAACCATTCACCATCTGTATTCATGTAAATGATCGCTAGGTTGTATGGTATAATTGTATTATTAATATTTCAAAAAAAAAAATTTCTATATTTTTTCTTTTTTACAGCTGTAAAAATGGTGATAGTTTAGTGAAATAATTTCAAAATAAGCAAATAATTTGTTGATAATTTTTACTATTCTTATCGTTCATGTAAAGAAAGATTAAAAAAAAAGTGGAATGATTTTGCAAGCTGTATATTAGCATTACATCTCAAACATGCTATCACAGAGCATGATAACCTTACCTTGTCCTAAAATATTCATATCCTGCAAGCTTGAACATCAAGTTTTTGAATTTTTATTTTCAAAATAAGCGTTTTTGTTAGTGAAAAAAAGCGCAAATGGATTGCATTGTTTTCTATAGATAAAAAATATAAATTTTATAATTATCGATATATTCTATTTTGAGTTTATTACATTAAAATAATAGCTTTACTTATTTTTCTTTTATAATAATCACTCTATACAAACATTAATGTTTGTTTTAACGGTATTTTTTTTTTAACTTTTCAAATGAAGGTCTTTAACAAAGTTTGTAAATCTAACTTGAATATATTATATCTTTTGTTAATTAAATAAAACAATTTTCTATGGTATAATATGCTAATGTTGTTTATCTCTATTACGTCTAACAAAAATGGTACATAGACTATTTTCATGCATTGATATTGAAGAACTATTCAGCATGAAATCGTATTCAATTAATTCAGTTAATTTATTATTAAAAAAATAAATATATATTAACCTTCTTTTTTAAACTCCCAAGATTTTTGATTATTCATCTGTTTAATTGCCATGTATACATTCAATCTGAAGAAAATGCTATAGTATATAAAATATTATTCAAAACAATGAAGTAGTACTTATTTTTGAAAATCTTTCTTCGCATTTTTTTTTTAATGAAAATCTTTAATTATCATAACAATCATATAAAAAAAACACAACGAATGATACAAATTAATATAATTACATAATATTCAACATTCGAAGTCTATATAAAAAAAAAAGAAATTAATGATACTTAAAAATATATATCCTAGTATTTGCCAATCATTATATATTTCTATAAAAAAAAAAGGACTAATGCAATATTACGTATATAGTACACTTCATAATCATTTTCTCTTCCGTTTTTTTTTCTTTTTAACAATGTCACCATTACTATTCCATTAAAGAACATAACGCCTCTTATCTCTTTCTCATCATTTACAGAAAGAATATCTTAGTCATTTTCAATTAGAAAGCTTCTATTTCTAACAGTATTTTCTTTAGTTTTACTATGGATTTATATATGTACTATCTTTATAATAATAAAATAAAATTTGATTATAATTTAGATAATTTTCAATTGAAATTAAAAGTAAGTAAATTAACTAAATATTAATTTGTAATAAATCTAGTAATTTATTATTAATATGAATTTTTTCTCTATGGATAAAAATAAAATTGAGTTTTGATTTCTTCAAGGTCGATAATCTAAAATAAGATGTTGACATATGCATGATGAAATTAATCACGGTCCGATGACAAAAGAGCTACTTGTTGTCATCATTCGGATCGAATTTTTTATCGAATAATAACAATGAAGATATTAGTAGAATGATAATGAAACAAAAAAAAAAATTCTTTGCTAGTCTCTTATTTTTCTTTTCCGGAAAAAAGAATTACAATCGATGATAAAAATACAAAATAAGTTCACTTGTCGAGAAGAATATTTTTATTATTGCTTTGATAATGGTACATAGTAAAACTCGTTGGAAATGGCATGAATGTTTACAAGTTAGTTAGATTAATAAATAAATTATTACTAAATTTAAAATAAAAATTAGTTTTCTTTTTTTATTCATTATTTATTTCTTTTCTTTTTTTTTATAGGCTCGTGATGAATTTATTGATAATGATTCAGAATATGAAAATGATGATTATGCTGAAAATACATTCATTACAATTCATCAACAAGGTAAATAAAGACTATATTATTAATCATTATTTATAATAAAAATATTACACATACCAGAGATTATCATAGGATAGAATGAGAAAAATTGTTCGGATGTTGCAAGAGTACATGTTTTTTTACATGACATGTGATTTAATAATGACATTTTTTGTGACATGATGGAAATAAAATGCGAGTTCGAAATTTGTAAATAATTATATCTCATTTTGATTAGGTTATTCAGTCTTTTGATGTACAAGTCCAAAGTATAAAGAAAAGTAATTACTCTGTGACGATTTCTAAGACTAAACGTAGAAAAAAAACAGAAAATAAAAAATTTTTTTTATCTGTATCAATTTTCGATCAAGAAGAATATAAAAAAGAAAATTTTTATATTCACAGGTTTGAATAATGAACACCATGAAATAAATGAATCAAATTCATCTTCTATAACAAATATAAATAAAGATATTTATACAGAACAAGAAAAATTAAAAGTAACAATTTTTTTTTTCTTTTATTAAATAAAAAAAAAAGTTTATATTTAGGAAAAAGCCAAACTTGCTTTTGTACTTAGTGCAAAAATGGCTCGAATGCAAGTTGAAATAGAAAGACAAATATTAAAAAAGAAAAGACCATCAATTTATAATATTGTATGTATTTATAAATAAAATATAATGATATATTCATATTTATATTCAAGGTTGGAATTGAGACATACAATGAAAAATCTTTAAATATTGAAATACTTGAAGAAATGAATATTGGTCAATTACAAGTGATTGTTAATGATTTATATAATCAAATTGAAAGTATTAAAAGATTTATTTAAAAAAAAAATTATTTAAATTTTTTTTAAGTGAATAATGATGAATTAGTTAATCTTTTAATTGAAAGAGATTCATTAAGTATGGAACAAGATTCAATACTTGTTGATATTGAAGATTTAACAAAGTAAATAAAATAAATATATATGAATTTAGTATTTTTCATTTTTTGTTTCTTTTAATTTAGACGATTACAAGAACGTACAATGAATTTATCAAAGCAATCATCATTAAATGAATCAAAACAACATATTTATGATATAAAACATCTTGAACAAGATAGTTCGAAAAAATCTATCTTTAAAAATCTTTTAAAAAAAGCAATGTTTATTTAATAAAATTCTTTATAATGAAAGAAAGTTTTTTTTCTAAAATAAAAGCTAGAAATTTGAATTATATCTTGAAGACGTATTTCGAAGACAGACAAGAAAACTTTGCTTGTAATTTATAAAGTTTGTTAGAATTATTATTTTTCTATATTCAATGTAAAGTCAAAAATCAATTGAAAAATTTGTATATAACAAATTTCAATATTTAAAATTGACTTACAATTGAAAATCAAACTTTTTTTTTTGTAATAATTGTTTTATTAAAAACAATGAAAAATCTTAATAATATTCTTTTCTTTTTTTATTTCGTTATTCTCATGCTGCTGATGATGAGCATAAAAAATAGAATAGAACGTGAAAAAAAATCTGTTTATAACACGTCTAAACCATTTTACGTAACAATTGATTTATATATTGTTCACGATTACCAAAATCACCTCCATCAGCAAAATGATTAGCTTTCTTACGCCAGCCACCTATAATATTAATAGAAATAGAAATAAATATTTATTAAATAAAATTCAATTATTACCTTTTGGATTATTAAGTTTAAATGGCCAAAGAAAATTTGATGCTTTCTTAAAATTTTCTCCAACAGTGAATATTTCATGAACAAGATCTTCCATACAAATGATATCTTGTTTACCTATAATTATAAATATTTTATAAAAAAAAAATCATTTTCTTTGCTTCTTTATTTACCGAGAGATTTTTCGATAACACTATTATCCGATAATGGTATACGTTGTTTATTAACTTTACCGAATCCACGTTTATAGACAAGTTCACGGACTGATTTTAAATTTGGATAACCCCATGCAATATATGGTTCAGCAATACGTAACATTTGAATAGTAGCTTTATTAAGTTTAACAAAGACACCATTATTTATTTGACGTAAACGAAATAAACGTAAAACTTGTTTTACACGTGGATGTACACCACGAATACTAAATTAAATATTTAATCAAAAAAAAAAAACAATATATGTTTGGGTTTTTTGTTATAAACATACCCACGAATACGAATAACAAAAGCAAGTGTTGGTTCACCTTCAACATGATAATTTTGACGAACTTTAGCTGAACGTTTAAGACGAATTAAATCACGTTCTTTCTTACGATATTCACTAACGTATTTTTCGGCTCGTTTAAATATAACTAAACGTTTATATTTTTTATTCTAAATAAATATTTAAAAAAAAAAAGGGATTGAAAATTAGAAAAAGAAAAATTATAATTTACTTTTGAAGCTTGTACTTGACCACGAAGACGTTTTGCTTTAAGATCAGCATAAATTTTACGTTTTTTTAATAAAATTTCTGGTACTTTTTGAACATCCTTTTTTGTTTTTGTTGTTTTTGTGTCCATCTTTTTGACGCTATTTAATAAAAACAATAATCATCTTCCAAAAAAAAAAAATTAATAATTAAAACATACGTATCAGTCATTATGAAGAATAAATTTGAAAATGATGGATCTAAAAAAAATAACAAAAAGATAAAAATTTATTGTCAAAGTAAATTTTTCTCAATTAACTAAACGAATACAATTATCTCAGATGGAGGAATTGTTTTCTTTTTTTTTGGAATCCATACTTTTCTATATTATATTATAAACCAATAGAAAATGATTTTTAATTATTAAGATTTTGAAATTTTTTAAATAATTTAAAAAAAATTTATTTATTAAATTTAAAGAAATTAATGAGTTATATTAAAGATTTTAATGTTTGGAATTCAACCGCCTTCTTCTGATTGGTAATAATTGATTAAAAAATGAGTCATAGAATATTGTCGCTGCTGTAATAATTTGAAATTTAAACACGATTAATTGATTTTTTTCATTCAATTCTATTTTTTCAATATTTGTTTTAGATGAATGAAGAAGAAGTCGAAACATCAATAGCAGATGAACCTGTTGAATCATCAGTTGAACCTAAAGTTGAAGAAAAAGGTTATCTTGCTCGAGATGAATATACATCGGAACGATATAAACTTGAATTAAATAATCTACCAAAATATTTTGGTTTTGGTGTAAGTTTTAATTAATTTATTTATTTATTTAAATAAAATCATTTGTTTTTTCTTCTCTTTTATTAAATTTTTAGGATTTAAAGAAAAAACTCAAATTATTAGGTGTTGATTTTGTTAAAATAAAAGTACCACAATCAGCTACACATGCTTATGTTAATTTTCGGTAAATGAAAATTATTCTCATACAAAAATTTTTATTCAATTTTATTTCATAGAAATGAAGAAGATAGAGAAAAAGGTTTAAAATTACTTACAGGATGGACATATCGAGGAAATCGAATTGAAGTATCAGTAAGTTCATATTTATTTCTAATATAAAATATAAATTTTTCTATTTATTAGCATGCGAAACCAGCAGTAGATATTATGTTTCGATCAACAAAATCTAAAAAAAGTAAATAAATTTATTTCATTTTAATTTTCATCTTGTACATTAGCTAATTAGATGATAATAAACGTGATCGACAGGCCGATAATCAAATAGAATCAGATTTACCTGATGAAATTAAGTATGAATAATATAAAGTTTTTTTTTTCTTATCTATAATTACATTTGAGATTATTTTAGAATTCAAAATTCAGCTACACCATTATGGAATTTATCATATGAAGAACAATTAATAAAAAAATCAACAATTATTCAAGAATTTTTAACAGGACTCGAACAAAAAATAAGAGAAACAAAGTAAAAATAAAATATTCAAATGAATAAAAAAAAAGATTTTGAATTGATTTAGTTCAAAAACTATTACTATTCCTTTTGAAGGAATTAAACCTTCAGTAAGAAAAAATTAAATATATATATTTATTAAATAAAAAGATACAAATTTTTTTTTTAAGCCTATTATTGATGGATATCGAAATAAATGTGAATTTTCATGTGGAAATGGTAAAATTTTCCAAAAAAAATTATTTTAATATTAATTATATTTATTTTTAGATAAAATTGTTGGTTTTCGTTATGGTAAATGATATTCACCCATAAAAAATAAATTATCTGGTAACTTTTATTTTCTTAGGAGAATATCGTTTTGGTATTGATCGAGTTGGTAGTCCCAGTATTTGTAAAAATGTACCTGATCAAATGAAACTCGTTGTTCAAGTTAGATAAATGAAATCTTTTCTTTTTTGAAATATTTCAAATAATATTTTGTTTTATTTTCAAGCATTTTCAAGATTATATTCGATCTCGTTCAACTGCATGGTATTCAGCTGAAACTCATCTTGGTTGTTGGAGACAATTAACAGTACGAACAAGTCGTTTAGGTTATATAATGATTATGATTTCATTTTGTCAAAATCAATTATCAATGGTTCATTAATAAAATAAATACATATATTCATGTAAAAGGTTTTTTATTTAGGATGAAATAGATCAAGAAAAAAAAGAATTATTAAATTATTTTACAATAGGAGATGGAAGTATTTGTAAAGTTACAAATATTATATTTAATTTAGAAAAAAATAAGTAAGAATTTTAAAAATACAAAAAAATATTTTATTAATATGAAGTTTTTATAGAGCTGGAAATGAAATTATTCAAAGTGATATTCTATTAGGAGATTCGGTAAGTTTGAAAATTAATTAGAATTTTCAATTCTCTAAATATCAATCGATATTCTTTTTTTTTTGTAGTATATTGTTGAAAAATTATTTGATTTTCAATTTCATGTATCAGCAAAAGCATTTTTTCAAGGTAATTTTAAAATTTCTTTTTATTTTATTAAATTGACCTTTTTCTTTTTAAAGCTAATACACAAGGAGCTGAAGTACTTTATTCATTAATAAAAGATTCAATGAAATTAGATAGTGAAACTGTTCTACTTGATATATGTTGTGGAACAGGAACAATTGGTATTACATTAGCAAATAATGTTAAACAAGTTATTGGAATTGAAATGAATAAAGATGCTGTTGAAGATGCAAAACGTAATGCTCAATTAAATAGTAAGAATAGAAATTATTTTTTTTTATATCAATTTTATAGATTATATTATTTAGATATTAATAATATTGAATTTATTGCTGAAAAAATTGAAAATGTTATTCATAAATTAGTTAATAAATATAATCAACAAAGACTTGTTGCTATTCTTGATCCACCACGTGCTGGTGTTCGTAAGCATACTAAAATTTTTATATTTAAAAAAAAATATATCATTATTCTATTATAATTAGATCGAAAAGTAATTCAAACATTACGTTCTGCTGAAAATATTAAAATCTTAGGTTATATTGCATGTAATCCACAATTAGCAACACATAATCTTATTGAGTATATAGATTTTTTTTATTGCATAGAATTTATATAATTTAATATTCTTTTTAGTTTAACTCGTCCACGATCAAGAGCTTATCAAGGTGAATCATTTGAAATAATAACAACAACAGCTGTTGATTTATTTCCACATACACCACATTATGAACTTTTCATTTTGTTTCAACGATAATTAAATTGTTGTGTGTTATTTTTTTTGTAATTCTTTATTTGCAAACATAAAGACAAGAGAAACTTTTTCAATTATATACGATACAATACAGAAAATAAGTAAGACAAAGCAGGAACTTTCAGAAAATTTACAATAATTAACGTACTAACACACAACATGAAATATTATTTTATTTTTTATTATATTTTTCTTCATTCTTCTTTTTTTATGAACCAAAACCATAAAGTGTACGACCTTGACGTTTAAGAGCATAGACAACATCCATTGCTGTAACAGTTTTACGTTTTGCATGTTCAGTATATGTAACAGCATCTCGAATAACATTTTCTAAAAAGATCTTTAATACACCACGAACTTCTTCATAAATTAAACCACTAATACGTTTAACACCACCTCGTCGAGCTAAACGACGAATAGCTGGTTTTGTAATACCTAAAAAGAATTTCAAAATTAAATTAACTTTGACATATGTATCTAATAAAATCTTAATGTTATCTGCATAACAATGTCAAATTAAATTATTTCTTTCTAGATATGCTCTAACCATAGAGAGAGAGAAGTGGAGATAAGATTAATAACTCAACAAATACAATAGCTAGCGTTCGGTGATTTTCATCAATTGAAAGAGTAGGAGTCTGGATGTATGCATAGACTTACCTTGAATATTATCTCGAAGTACTTTACGATGACGTTTAGCACCTCCTTTACCAAGACCTTTTCCACCTTAATAAAAGAAAAAAATATTTATAAATTATTTTCTTTATCTTGAAAAATTCACTTACCTTTGCCACGTCCTGACATAATAAAAGTTTAATACACAAAAGAAAAAAAAAAGAAAATCTAAAATGGCATACAATCAAGTGTTTGTCATAGTATTTATATACATAATAAAGAGATGTCTATGATTGGTTGTTCATCAAAAAGAAATTTGTCCTTCATATTGATGTTTAAATGAAAAATAAAAAAAGAAAATGAAAAAATCTTTTTTTTATTGTTACGCCATCTGTTAATTTTTTTTTAATATGAATTAAATTCTATTTGTTTTTTTTGATACAAAAAAAAGAACGAAATAAACTCTGCGATATTGTCGGAAGAAAGAGATTTTCATCATTCAGAACAACAAAAAACAAAACTGTACAGTTAGTAAAGAAAAAAAAAACAAATAAACGTATTTAAACACAAATGTTATTTATATTATTTATATAAAGTGATAAAACAATAGACTAGTCTACATTAAATGAGAAAGAACAAAAAGAGAAAAAGAAAGTGAAACTACACACGTAAGATTTCAAGAAAATTATTAAAACAAATTGCAATCCAATCTGGTTGTGTTGTACTCCATTGTACTTGATTTATTTCACCTTCAGCTGTATAAGCAAGAATTGGATCTTCAATAGCTCGTGGCATTTGTTGAATATCCCAAATTAATGCTTGTCTATCATCACCTTAATAAAAAGAAAAAACAAAGCTAATTATTTTTTTTTGATTAATATTATTCTTTCAAAAATAAATATATATATACAAACCAGCAGTACAAATATGACATGCAGAATGTGGTGCCCAAGCAATACCATTAACACCTGATCGATGATTATTAAGACGTGCAACTGGTGTACATGGTATTCGTACATCAAGAATAATTATTTCCATTGAATCAATAGCAAATGTTGATAAATAATTGGGATCTTGTTTATTCCATGCAAGACGTAATAATGAATGATGTTGAGGATCTTCATAAATAATTGTTGAATGTTCTAAATGACGTAAATCAAACATTCGTACTGAACCATCAGCACCAACTGATGCAAACATATCACGACCACCACCACCACGACTAAATGCAATATCATATACTTCTTTATCATGTGCAATTAATTGTGTTCGAACATGTCCACTAACTGGATTTGTTCGACCAATAGCTTGTCCTGTCTAAAAAAAATAATTAAAATATTATTTAAAAAATAATTTTGTTTTGTTATTTACTTCAAGACCCCATATTGTACAAGTTGTATCAATACTTGATGTACCAATTAAATTTGGATCAATTTCATTCCAATCAAATGATGTTAATGGTGCACAAAAATCAGAATTTTTATTCTAAATTAAATCCAAAAACAAAATGATTTATTCAATTGAAAACAATAGCATTATTGTACATTATTAAGCAAACATTCAAGTCGTGTACCACTATCACTTGTTTGCCAAACACGTAAATAATCACCACTTGTTGCTAATAAATCAGGAAAAGCACCTTTCTATTAAACAAAGAAATAATATATATACGTATGTTTTTATTATTATTTTTTACTGTATCAGGTATCCACATAACTTTTGTTGTTGGATATGGATGATCAAATGTTGATCGTGCAATAAATTCTGATGTTTCTTCATCAAGTGAAACAATTTGTACCTAAAAATAGAGATAAAATAAAAAAATTTTTAAATAATATCTATTTTACTTTATTATTATATTCTTCAACAAATGATCCAAGTGCAAGACGAAATCGTTTATCTGGTCTAATTGACCAATTCATAGCATAAACCATCCATGGTGCTTCATATTTATAAATTTCTTTTCGTTTAGTTTGAGAATTATTAGCAGAAGTAGATGACATATCTATAAAAAAAAAAAAGAAAGATGAATTTTTCTTGTTGATTTTTAGTTTTTCTTCTTCTTATGTTTTTTTTTATTTAAAAACAATAACAAAAAAAACTATAGCTGTTATACATTTGATTTTTATATATTTATTAAGCCATGGCTTCTTCAGCAGCAGCTGCGGCTTCTTCTTTAGCTGCTTTTTTGCCACCTTTTTTACCACCACCACCTTCTTTCTTTTCAGATGCACCTTCTTTAGCTACATCTTGATCACCTGGTGCATCTTCTTTAGTTGATCGTGTATAAATTTCTTGTCGACTATGTTTAACAACAGATCGTATAAGACCACGACGAACAAGTTCACGAATTATTGAACGAGCAAGTGAACCTCGAACTTTAAAACGTTCACAAACAATAGCTGGTGTGATTAATTTATATTGTGGCAAATCTTTGACACATTTATCATATGTTGGTTTGTCGAATAAGACCTAAAAATTTTATTTTATTATTAAAATAAGATTTGAAATTTATAAATAAAATAAAATAATTCACCATGTTATTAAGTTTATCTCGAACTTTTCCTTTCGACCATTTCTTCTTTTTAGCTTTGCCACCAGATGAACCACCTCCGGATGCTTCTTTTTCTTTTTTTTTTGGTTGAGCTGCTTTAGCCGGCATTGTAGGAAAAGATCTGAAAACACAAAAAAATAAAATAAAATTTACTGTTATATTTAATAAAATAAAAAGAATAATGTCGATTTGTATTCGCCGTCATCTTGTTTATTTCTTCACATTTATTTTCTAAACCTTCACTTAGAAATGAAATTTATTTTTTTTGTAAAAGTTTTATTTTTTATAAAAAATTTTTTTTTGAATATTTTTTATTATGTTTTTTTAATGAAATTTTTAGAATTGAAAAGTTATATTCTTTTTAATTTAAAATGACATCTATCAAATAATTTAAAATAACCAATCACTTTTTTTTAAACTGTTTTTTCTATTGAGATAACAGTTTAACTATTCGATTATATATAGATAATCTACGATATAGACAAAAAACAAAATGTCTATAAATTTTTGCGAAGTTTGTTTAGCGGTAGTTATCTGTGTCATAATTACTGTTGTGTTCTACATGTCTACCTGGTTAAAAAGTGACGATAAAGATGTAAGAAAGAATATTTATTTTTTGTATTTGAAGATATTTAACAAGAATAATTCTTTAATTTTAGAATGAAGAATGTAAAAAGCCTGTTACATCTAATATGCAAGGTTTAGATAATGATAAACCAATACCTCGTGGTGAATTAAATGAAACAATTACTTTTGATTCTGAAAGACATATTCACACTCTTGAACATCAACCATCAGGTGAAGTAGTAAAAGAAAAATCGGATTTATGTCGTTTACAAGATGAAGATTTTCGTTCACGTGTTGCCGAAAAAGAATCTGGTGAACATCATATATCAGATGATAATGTTAGAGTTGAACATCGAAGTAGTAGTATTGCAGAATATGATCCAGTTGTACATCCTGATTCAAAAATTGGTCGTATACATTTATCAATTCGATATGATAATGAACGAAGTAAATTAATTGTTCAAATGCTTGATGGTCAAGGTTTAATACGACCTGGACAAATACATTCTCCTGAAATGCATTTAACATTTATATTAATTGGACCAGATGTTGATGATGATATGGAAAAACATTCAAGAATCGTTGTAGAAAATGCAGCTATTTCATGGAAAGAACCAATGTCATTTTGTCTAACATATAAAAATGTGATTAAATTAAATTTATATGTTAATGTAGAAAATAAAACTGATCCGGTTGCACCTCGTGAACGAGAAGTATGAAAAATTTATTGAAAAAAAATTAATTATTTATTTATTTTTTTTCTTATTAAGATATCGATTCCATTGGATAATCTTGGTAGTCATGGTGAAGAAATTAATCAATGGTATAATATTAATAGATTAATATTAAGAAATTTTTTCTTTGTTTTCTTTTTAGGTATGATTTGCAATTCGTTCAATCATCATATTAATTATTTCATCTAAATTTATTTGTTTGTTCGTTTTTTTTTTATTAATTCTTTTTTTTACTGTAATCATTTTTACATTTATAAAAACAAAGATCAGTACTATTTTATCTGTGATAATAATAAAAAACGTGTTAATTATCTTCAGATGTAAATATTAGTTTGGTAGATATGTCAGACATTGAAGATTCACCATTAATTAAACGATATAAAACTGAATCCACAAGTGATCTTGAAATATCACCCGTATTAACTGATTCATATCAAGAAAAGTTAGTTAATTTTAATTAAAAAGAAAATTGAATCATTTTTTTTATAGTTCAGCTCGAGATGCCAAAGTATTTGAAAAAAAAGTTTATTTTTCTTATGTTATTAAATTATTATAATTTTTATAAGTAGATTTTTAATGATCCAATTCATGGTTCTATTGAATTACATTGGTTACTTGTTAAAATAATTGATACACCACAATTTCAAAGACTTCGACGTCTTAAACAACTTGGTACATCAGATTATGTATTTCCTAGTGCCTGTCATCAACGATTTGAACATTCAATTGGGTAATTAAAATAAATTCATTTAGAATTAGATTATTAGTTTGTTTTAGAACATGTTATTTAGCTGGTGAATTATTAACACAACTTCGTCAAAGACAACCAGAATTAAATATAACACAAGAAGATGTTTTATGTGTTCAAATGGCTGCTCTTTGCCATGATCTTGGTTAGTTATTTTGTTAATAAATATATATATATATCATCGTGTTCATTTTATTTTTGTTGTAAATGAGAAGAGAGATAACTTTCTTCTGATCATTCGCTATAAATAATATAAAATAATTTTACTCTTCAGTTTGTTATTATCTGCAGTTTTTCACCATTTAAGAGAGAAAATCGAAGAATGTAAATTCTACTAAAGTGTTACCTTACTTTTTCTGTTTATTTCTCTCGAAACATTTCAAAAAAAAAATAAATATTGCAATAAAAGCTAAATTTTACAATAGAATTGCTATGAATCAAAGAAAATATTTATTAATCTTGTGAATTTTTTAGGTCATGGACCGTATTCTCATATGTTTGAAGAAGTTATTGCTGAACTTCGACCGAATATAAATTGGAAGGTACTTAATTAATGATTTATATAATTATAATTAATTTTTTAATAATCTAGCATGAGAAAGCTTCAATTGAAATGTTTGATTATATGATAGCAAAAAATAATTTAATGCCATTTTTTAAACAAGTTAATTTAAATGAAATTGATATTATTTTTGTAAAAGAACTTATCTTTGGTGCATTAAATGAACAAGGCAATAATGAGGTAAATTATTAATTTTTAAAAAATTTAAATTTATTATATTTATTTTTTTTTGTATTAAAGAAATGGCCATACAAAGGTCGAAATATAAATAAATCATTTCTTTATGAAGTATGAATTATTTTATTTAATAAAAAGAAAAAACATAATTAATTAATTATTATTTTTTAATAAGATTGTATCAAATAAATTAACAGGTATTGATGTTGATAAATTTGATTATTTTGCACGTGATTCATATTATTTGGGAATAAAAAATTCTTTTGAACATTTACGTTTTATAAAATTTTATCGAGCTATTAAAGCTGATGATGATAAATATCATTTATGTTTACGTGATAAAGTAAATTTTCATTTTATTTTTATTATTTGAAAAATGTTTTTTTTATTTGATTTTCTAAAAGGAAGTTAAATCATGTTATGAAATTTATCGTATTCGAGATGATCTACATCGACGTGTTTATCAACATCCAGTTGTCAAAGCAATTGAATTAATGTAAAAAAAAAATTTTTCAATATATGAATTTTTTTTATTTTTATGTTACTAGGTTTAAAGAAGCATTTATTGCAGCAAATGATTATTTATATTTTTCTAATGCAGCAGGGTAAAATAAAAAAAATTTATCTGATGTTTGTTTTTAAATTAAATATTTCATTTAAATTTGTAAGAAAATGTGACATTCGTCTTGCATATACTATTGATGATATGTATACATTCAGTCAAGTTGATGATCATATTGTAACATTAATTAAACATTCACATCATCCAAATATGCATAAAGCAAAAGAAATAATTGAAAAAATTGAAAATCGAGGTAGAAAAAAAAATTTTTTTTTTTAATTTTATTTTATATAAATTAATATTCTTTTAGAAATTTATCGATATATTGGAAATACACATATACCATTTTCGGTAGATTTTAAAAAGGTTAATAAAAAGAAAATCTAATGATAAAATTATTCTTTTAAAATGATTGTTTTTTAGACAACACATAAACATGCTTGCCAAGATATTATTAAACATTGTCAATTTGATGCAAATGAATATCATATTACACCAAATGATCTTGTAATAATGGTAAATATTTACTACAATGTTTATTATCATACATAGAGAAAAGCCTAAGACGGTACAAACTCATGTTGCGATTTGACTGAGATATTTAAGTTTTACTTAGATTTCTCGGTAGGAGTCTGATTTCCAGCATAAGTTGTATTTTCGAATTTTGATCTGAGACTTCGCCCGTATGAAACTCTCAGTTAGACTAGTTTGTTAAAATAAATTTCGAAAGTTTTAGACATGTCAAAATGTAAGTGCTTTTCAGGAGATATTGTATAAAATATGAATACTTACAGATATTGATCATTAGTATACTCTTCATCAGCTAAGCTATAAACAGTATCTTATTTATAATGAAGTCCAATTTCTTTGGTAATTGAAGAGTAGTGTATACAGCACCATCAGTATAGCCATTGATTAATGCACTTTTCTGATCAAGTGAAAGATAATGATACGATGTCATTTTTCGGTGATTTTGAAAGAAAATGTGACATTATACGACACAATTAAAGTTGTATAGATGACTTATTTTCTTTGTTACGTTGGACGAAACTTCTCTCTCCTATTCACAGAACAATAAAGAACAGTGTAATAATTGGAATATTCACTGTGTGTGCCCATATAAGGGAGGTTCAGTTACACAGTAGGTCCTAAAAAAAGATAGTATCCACTTTAATGGATGGAAGGTTTGCATTTATAGAAACTATACTGTATCTCGATGATATTATATTCAAAATTTCTGAACTTTTTATTTGCAAACTAGTCTAATAGAGAGCTTTATATGAGCAAAATATCAGGTCAAAATTCGAGCAATACTTGAACATCTTAACCAAATTGCAACATGGGTCTATACCCTCTTAGACTTTTCTAGTCTACATATTTCTTACTTATGAGAAAAAGTAATGGCTCACTTGAGAACCATTCTTCGTAAGAGTAATCAATGTTCGTTAAGTTAAGTCTCATATAGAGATGCAGCTAGTCTGAGTAGCTCGAACCCGTTCCATGCCTAGTATCATATTGATTGTTATAATTCTACCTTTAAAGATGTAATAGTCTACTCGGTAAAATGATTGGACATATCGTAAAACACAAAAACTATGTAATTTCATGTACTATATTTTTTAGACAGTTGAATTGACATGTGGTGATCGAGGTGAAGATCCAATTCGAAATATGTGGTTTTACACAAAAATATCTCCAAATAAAGCAACAAAAATATCAAAAGAACAGGTTTGGTTCAATGAATTGTTTTTTTTTTTCTATTAAAAATTATATTTCTTTCTTTCTCAGGTTTCGACACTATTACCACAAACATTTCGTGAACAAGATATTCGTGTTTATTGTAAAATTCGTGATCAAAATGTTTGTTCAATTGTTCGTTGTGGTTTTAAAGAATATTGTAAAGCTCAAGGATATGCAATACCCAAGGTACCTTGTGAAAATTAATTCGTATTAAACATATTTGATTATTTTTGTTGTGTGTCTATGCGTGTGCGCTTATCTCATGCCATTTTTCATGATCAGTTGGTAATCTATTGCTTTTTATATTTTTATGCTTATAATTTCTTGTGATGACGCTCATAACAGATAGCTACTCATATATCTTGTTGTTTGTTTTCTCATTAAACTTATGATTAATACAGTTTTAATAGGATTTAAGTCAGAAAAACTAACGATTTTATTCTTCTTCTTTCATTTTATGCTATGATATTGTGAACATTCGAATAAACAAAAATATATTATAATCGAGCTACGTTAATTAAAAAGTTTCTTTTTATTTTTCTTTAATATATATTTAAACTTGTTTCATTTTTTTTGTTATTATAGGGAAGTGAGATGTGGATACTAAAACCATCAGAAAATGGACCAATACTTTCATCACCGTTAACTGTTCTTGACCAACGTTCTGAATTGAAAAAATCTTCTACCTTATAGAACGTTGTTTGTGTTTTTTTACATTATATTTTATTTAATATGCGACGTTATTTATTTTTATGATTTTAATCAAGACTATTTCTAGTGAATATTAACTTATATTTTAAGATTTATTTAATTTAATTAATCATGTCGAAAAGTAATAAAAATCAAAAATCGATTACATCATTTTTTAAAAATCCTGCATCAACAACAACAACAACAACGAATGAATCAGTACCAACTAAATCAAAGCCATCACCATCTATTGAAACAAAAGAAATAAAAAAAGAAGAAGAAATTCTTCCATTACCATCATCATCACCACCATCAGGACCGGTATCATCACCAAAAGTTGTTCTTTCACCAAAAAAACCAACAGTTATTTCATGTCCAATAACAACAACAACAAATCAAAAACAACCTAGTCATGAAACTGAATGGATTAATTTATCTGAACGATTTTTATTATCAGATCGTAATTTTGATGTACAGTATGCTCATCTTTATGCTGAACGTCTTGGTTCAATGCGAAAAATGGTTACAAAAGGCGCTGAAAATCGTTGGAGTTTGTTTCTTTAATAATTAAATCAATAACAATTTTATTATTTATATAATTTTAGATTTAAAAATTCCAATAAAAAAAATGAATGATCTTATATTAGATGAAGAATGTATTCTTATTGGAATTTTATTTAAACAAATGATTTTAAAACCAAGTATTGTTAAACAATTAGCAACTGAAGTAAGATAAATTCTCATTTTTTTTTATAAAGTAGAGAACAAATATATTCTCTTTTAGAATGGTTTTAATTTACAACCACCTCGTACACGTTATGTTGATCCAACAGATAAATTAATTCTTGAAGAAGAATCACAAAGAATTGAACTTAATGGAAATATTGATATTAATCAATTTGTTACTGGTAATTGAATAAATCATATACATTCTATGAATTTAATAGAAAAATCACTGGAAAGAAAACTCGAGATAAGTTCATAACAGGGTTTGAATCGGATCACAGAAAAATGACACTAATTCTATAGTTGTTTCGTTAAACATAAATCATATATCATTTGTATAATTTTGAACAGGTATTGTTATGGCTGTATATGGTTATGAAGATGATAAAGGTGTATTTATTGTTAAAGATTATTGTTTTAAAGAACTTTCAATTCCAAAACAATTAACACCATTAAAAGAAGACAAGTAAAAAATAATAAATTCTATTTCTAATCTTTTTTTTAAATATATTTTTTTAGATATATTTTATTTGCTTCGGGTTTTCTTTTATCTGAAACTTCAATAATATTTAATCAACTTGAATATCTTGTTAATTCATTAACACAAACAACAAAAGTTCAATCGAAACAAATGCAAACAATTTTAAATAATATTATTCGATTTGTTATTGCTGGAAATTTAATAGAAAATTCAAATCGATTAAAAGATTCAACTAATCAAGTTTGCTAATTTTTATTTTTATTTTTCATAATAATTATTTAAATATTTTAAGGCTAAATATTTAACACGAAAAATGACAGCTAGTAGCGTTGAAGCAATGCATAGCATTGATGAATTATTTAATAAAATTGCTGTATGACTTTTATTTTTATTTTTTATTAATTTATTAAAAGTTTTTTTCATTTATTAGACAATTACTGATATTGATATAATGCCTGGTGTAAATGATCCAAGGTAAATAGAATTTTTTTACAGAAAATCGGAAGAAATAATCTAAGACTCTCCAGAATATGTGAAACAGAATTTAGACACAAAATTTTATTCAGAGATAGGTCTTATTGACAGTTAACACATGAAAACATTCCTTTCCAATGTATATTTTTTTTATGATGAGCTTTTAAAGTATTATTGAAGTTTATCTGACTCATTATTTTAAGAAAATAATTTTTTGTTAGTTGTCATATGCTACCTCAACAACCATTACATCCATGTATGTTTCCATCATCAAGTAAACAAAAAACAACTCATTGTCTTACAAATCCATATGATTTTCAAATTGGTGATATTCGGTAATGGATGTTTTTTTTCTTTGTTTTAATTTATTTATATTTATTTTTTTATTAGTATACTTGGAACATCAGGACAGAATTTAGATGATATTGATCTTCAATCAACTATTAATAATCGTGTACAAATACTTGAAAATTGTCTTAATTGGGGTGTAATTGCACCAACATGTCCTGATACATTAAGTATGAGATAAAATATATGTTTAATATTCAAAAAAGTGATTTGATCTTTTAGGTTGTTATCCATATGTTAAAAATGATCCATTTATTATTAATGATACACCACATGTTTTCTTTGCAGGAAATCAACCAAAATTTGAAACACGTCTTTTTCAAGGTATAAAATTTCGAATAAATGAAAATTAAGAAAAAAAATACATTTTTGAATTTAATTTAGGTTTAGATGATACTCAAACTCGTCTCATATGTATTCCATATTTTTCTCAATCATATTCATGTGTTGCTCTAAATTTACGTACACTTGAATGTTGTGAAATATCATTTCAAAATGAAATACCAGAAATAATTCAATAAAACAAACAAATTAGTGCTTTATCTAAATATAGACTAAATATTCATTTGTTCTATTTTTTGTTCTTATGTTTATATTGTAAAGAATCTATGGATAATGATAAAAATAAAAAGATATTTACAGGACTTTATATAAATATACAACAACAAGCAGAAAAATCTTTATCAATTGTTGTTGTTCGTACATATGAAATAGAAAATTATTTATATGATTTTATTGAAATAGTTGAATATATAACTATTTGGTTAGAATTAGAAATTCCATCATATAGTCAAAGTGAAGATTTTCGTATTGTTGTGCAAAATGAAAGTGTAAATTATTGCATATATGAGTGAAATTGTTGATTATCGTGAACAACATGCTATAGCTAATAAAGAATTATTTAAACGACCAAAATTTGATAATAACTATCATTCTATTTCTAATCTTGATGAACAATTATATAGAAATTTAAAATTAATGCCTATTGAAATGAAATCTTATATTTTACATATATGTAAGACAAGGAATGTTTCCGCTTTTTTATGATTGTAAAAGATTATCAGTATTAATGAGTTATTGAAGTAAATATTTAGTAGCATAAAAAGAAACTTTGTGTAATGATATTTTTTCAAATCAATGATTAGTAGAGATGAGTAATTATGAAAAACCTGTTTCTAGAAGGCAATGTATTTTCTTTTTATCTTTGTAATAAATAATTAAATCTTTAGAAATTTATTTTTGCTTTGGATCATTCAATCTTGATGAAATTTTCAGGGATATATTTCAAATTAGATCGCTCACAGTAAAAAATTCAGTTTGATACATTAAGTTTTTGAAGAGTTAATTAAAGATTATTGATGTATCTATGTGTCTCAAATTTCTTTGTTATTTCCAATGCTAGAGAGTTTGGGATGGTTTTAAAATGTAATTAAGACCTTGTTAGCTTTTAGTCACTTTAAAGGAAAAATAGAAAACTCCGATTCTGTTAAATTGTAGAGTTGAATTTTGACATCCAGTCCAGCTTCCTCACGTTTAAAATGGCGAAGAAATATAGAACACATGAAATGGTTAAAATCAAAAATTTTACTTTTTTTTAAGTATTAAAGTTTTGACAACCATGTGTAACATCCTTCAAACTCATTATGAAATCAATAAATTATAGTGCATATGAGAGTAGATACTTTGTTCTATATAATCTATTATAACACACACGATCGATAAATTTGACTAAAGTGGACTTTTTCCAAGGGGGATATCTTAAAAGATTAATTTTGGAATATATATATAAAATACAAGGATTATTAGAATTTATTGGATTTATTTAATCCAGCCGATTTATCTATTAACATTGTATAATATATTTTTACTACATCAAAGAAAAACTAAAGTACTCAAAGATCAATCATCGTCTACAGACTGATGCTTTTCGTTTGACGATGAAATGTAAAACGGGATTTATAAAAAAAATGCCAAACGATCCAAAAAAAAACAAAACCTTATAGCTGCTGAAAGAGTAAAGTAAGACATCTAGATTTATGTTTAAGTTAGTATACATTCAATTCAATGATTAAGCTTTCCATTCAAAAGAAAGTCGATTTTTTGTCAAAAATGTCGAAATTAAGATAACTGCTTGGAAAACTAATCCGAGTCTTGATCATTCAGACGTGGAGTGGCAAATATCAAATTGGTACAAATTTTAAAGTATGCATGTCAAAATTTTTGCAAATTTTAATTCTTGAAAATTTTAAAAATTCTTGCCATTGCTGTAGACTGAATCGGTACGCCCAGATATACTTCTATATATGAATCGCTATTTCGAATCACATAATTCAAAATAAACCAGAGAACCAGAGATCAGAAATTTACTTTTCAAGTAAAATTTTTCAAAATTTTCATATAAAACAAATTAAAACAATCATGATATCCACCATCAATTTGTGTAACTAGCAGAAAAGTAGAAATCAGAAATTTACTTTTCATATAAAATTTTGAAAATTCTCATATAAAAGAATACAAAATAATCTTGATTTCTGGTTTCTTTTGAATTAGGTAATTCCAAGTATATTTTTGATTGAATTTGAACAATTAAAGTAAATTTATTATTTCTGCTTTTCAGCCAATTATACAAATTGATGCGGACATCATGATTGTGTCATATTGTTTTATATCACAATTTTCAAAGTTTTATATTGTTACAGATATGTTGTTCACATACCTTCACATCGTCACACGTAGTTATATCTGTTTTCTCTCTGTTCATCTTTTGCATTCTCTTCTTCTCTTTGTTCTGCTTTCGTTCTCTTTCTCTTACATTCTTGGATGCTTTAATCGTGTTAGTTATCACTTAGAGGAGAGTCGAATAAAGAATCCTCTAATACATATGAAAATACAATTCCTGAATTTTACCCGGATAAGCCTCATAGTAAGTTTCTAGTTGAAAACAGAAATTAGAAGCAGAAATTTATAGAAAGCTGGTTACAATTTGAGATTTCCCATGACATCTTGAATTCGAGTTAGGCGACTCATGTATAGATGAGGGCTGTCAAAGATCCCGAAATTGTCCGTTTTACCCAATGTCCCTTAGTGAATAGAAGGATTTTGGTAGTCGGGAAAAATAACAGTACCTGCTACACTGATAATATGTTTCGCTGTTCAATTGTTCAACGGACTTTTCTTGTTTCTTAACGAATATTAGATTCATTCTACTAACTTAGAGCATCATTTTTCTATAATCAACAGGATTTTTATTTTAGTTGTATGTTATGATTATTGTTTGTAAAAGGACTTTTTTATTTCTTAGCGGACAATTATGTCCATTTTATTAATTTCACACGTCATTTTTCTATAATCGAGAGAATTTTTCTTTTGTTCATACGTTATAATTTTTGTAGGAGGATATTTCTATTGTTGGCGAATTTTTTTTTAACCGAAGGATATTAAGCTCACTTTACTGACTTCAAACATAATTTTTCTATAATCAAGACGATATTTCTTTTTTTTTTTATGTTTTATTTTCTTTAAGAAAGTTTTTGTGCATTTAATAGAATTTTCTTTTTAGTCAAGGAACTTTAAACGTACTTCTTTCAAACTAAATCAAAACATCCGCTCATTAAAGAATAATATGCAGATCGAATGTATTTTTAGTTATTTTTATATTATAAGAATATATTAAAGATGACACGAAAACAGTTAATAAAACTGTTGTATTACTTACATGTTTAAAACTAGTTGTGTGTGTACCAAAACGCTCGGAGGGCATGGAAAATTCCCATTTCCAGGAAATTCAAATGAAATAATGATTAGAAAAGAAACCAGGAAATTCAAAAATTCCAACATTATATTACAACATGTATTAAGATATGAAAACACCATCACACAATAAAAATAGATAAAACCATATCTGTTTTCTAAATCCTGTTTTAAAGTAATGCAACCAAAATAAGCTTATAAAGACCTAGTACATCAATATAAACTACTATAGAATCTACTTCAAAATTGAACAGTGTTTATTCTATTAGAAAATTCATATTACTATATATAATGATATTGACATATACTTTACTTTAAAATCTTGGGTTGGGTTGGGTTGGGTTGGGTTAGCTGAAAATATATTAGAAATTCATTTTAATATGGAAATGATTCTATAGTTGTACTATAAAATTCACTCATGGGTTGGGTCGGGTCGGGTTGGGTGAAGACATTTTGGAAATTCATTTTAATATAGAAATGATGCTATAGTTGTACTATAC
>JAJEKB010020521.1:193799-232292 GCA_022393335.1 Macrotrachela quadricornifera | reverse complement strand
GACATATTGGAAATTCATTTCAATATGGAAATGATGCTATAGTTGTATTATAAGATTCACCAATGGATTGGGTTGGGTTAGGTTAAAGGCTAATCTATAAGTCTTCGATCCTCTCAGAAAAATTGATCGTTCTCCTTATAGTAAACTCAAAATTGTTCAAACGTTAGTATCTTATCCCTTGTTAGTAAAATAATATTACTCCAAAGTTTCATATGTCTATCTCTTATTATAGGAAGGTATATAAATTAATACTTTATGAAGCTTATTTTATCCAATACTAAAAATAGATAGGCGCGAGTGATTCAAAAATCAATCAAGTTTTTTTGCGGTTTTTTAGCATGGTTGGATAGAGCTCGTTGAGTTGCCAATGGGAATGTGTTTAAAAAACTTTTGAGACCAGTTTTTCTGTATAAAAATTCGGAAGTACTATTATTGGTAAAATAGTGCTAAAGTGGTATACGAAACGACGAATACACTGGGTTGTTTTAATTTATCTGGGAGCAAAGTAAATATTATATTTGCAATCAGCGTAAAAAACTACACTAGATCAGACATATTTTTCTGAAAATAAAAATTTTTCAAAAAATGACCTGTAGGGAATCCTAGCAAAAATTTGATAGGGAAATATGCTGAGGAGTACCGATGATTCTTTGAAAAACTTTTATTTTTAGCATAATGTGTCTGATCTAGTGTAACTTTATATGCTGATTGCAAATATGATATTTACTTTACCCTCAGTACGGGTTAAAATCATGAAAATCGCTAAATACAACCATAATTTTAATCATCTATTATGGTTCCAGCACTAGTTTTATATATATTTCAAGTTTCTGGACAATAGAAGGAGGTAATTAAAGCCTATATATACTTTTTTGCCACATGTACGTCGATCATAGTTATGAAAGAGGAACGGATAAAACATGTCTATCGTGAGTTGATGTCTCTGAAAGAATCCCTTTGATGGCTATTACATGCATATATGCGCCTGCTCCTGATACACCTTTTATTTAATTATGTTATCTTTCACATTTGTTGAAAGCTTGCTTTTTATGTGTACCCATATCGTAAATATCGGTTAAAATATTTAGAAAGCTTAGGTTCAAGATAAATTTTAAAAAATCCAGTGTATTCATCATTTGGTATATCACTTTGGCACTATTTTACCAATAAGAGTTTTCCAAATTTTTTTCACTGGAAAACCGGCCTGAAATTATTTTAAATTTCTTTTTATAGGGAAATCACCGAGTTCTATCCAACCATGCTAAAAAACCGCAAAAAAACTTGATTGATTTTTGAATCACTCGCACCTATCTGTTTTTGGTATTGGATAAAATAAGCTTCATAAAGTATTAATTTATATACCTTCCTATAATAAGAGATAGACATATGAAACTTTGGAGTAATATTATGTTACTAACAAGGGATAAGATACTAACGTTTGAACAATTTTGAGTTTACTATAAGGAGAACGATCAATTTTTCTGAGAGGATCGAAGACTTATAGATTAGCCTTTAACCTAACCCAACCCAATCCATTGGTGAATCTTATAATACAACTATAGCATCATTTCCATATTGAAATGAATTTCCAATGTCTTCACCCAACCCAACCCAACCCATGATTGAATTTTACAGTACAACTATAGCATAATTTCTATATTAAAATGAATTTCCAAATGTCTTCACCCAGCCCAACCCAACCCAACCCAACCCATGAGTGAATTTTATAGTACAACTATAGCATCATTTCTATATTAAAATGAATTTCCAATGTCTTCACCCAACCCAACCCAATCCACATCATAAAACTGTACTTTGTTACGATATATATATTAATATATATAACAAATATTAGTGATAGACGATATTTATTATTAATACAGAGCGAAATAAATTTCCAGGAAATTTATTTTACTATTATTTTATCCGAGTTTCCAGGGAATTGGAATTTACCATCCCATGGAAGCAGTGTACTTTTTGTTTCATAAAATTTTTCTCAAAACTAATTCGAAGAAGATAATTTTCTCTGATGCTTTATGTTTCGTCTAACTTGCCTGTTACTTAAAAGTTTCAACAGTTGTTCAAATATTTGATTAGCCTTAGTGCAACTTTACAATTCAAATAAATTCACATATAATGAACTATATTTGCTGGAGCTAATTGATACCAGATCGAGTCGAATTTAATACCAATGACTCGAAATCTTGTGGCGTTCCTTCGTCGATGTAATTCTCTTGGTGGTTTTTCAAGCAATGTTTCATTTCTTATTCATGTTGCGTTATTCACATCAAAATTCCACGATAAGCTGTTTGTGTAAGAGCCTGCAATTCGTGTTCTTTAATTAAACAATTTGCATTCATTTGTAATTTTTTCAGAAATCTGTAATATCAAATGTACATAAATAAGTTGTTGGTTTAAGATAACCATTGGTATCTATTTATCAGATCAAAATGATAATAATATATTGGATTGGCGAATTCGCAACGCAATAACGTTCAGCATTAGCAAAAATTAGCATGCTGAATTTTCGCCACGCGAAAGTTATCATGGAAAACACATCGTGAAGCTCTGCGTGTGGGTAACACAATGGCTGTAGGTGCTCAATGGACGTGGGCCTGATACTTACTGGACATCTTTCTCTATGCACAGGTACATGAAGTATATTTCTAGCTCATTTTGCGCCATACCCACACCTAGATTCATATCAAGATCGGCAATAGAACCTTACAAACACCTAAATCTCCATCTCTGGCTTCACCCGCAGCGACATCTGCACTCAAATCTACGTTTATTATATCACCTACACCCACCGGCATTAGTTAAGAATTTTTGATTTCTATGTTATTTTTATTCGAATTGTTAGTATTTGAATAAAGAATACACTATATTCAGGTAGCCATACATAGCTACCTATTGATTCAGCGAACCATATTAAACATTTCTAAACTTTATAATTTCATACTACTATTACCGTAAGTATAAAGAATCAAAATGTTTTGCTCAAAAACTACATTTTGAAGTTCACAAAGTCTCATATTCTATTCAAACTATACATGACATATTTTATGTTAACAAATGAAACTCAACAGCATACTAAAATTTTTCATAAGTCTTTTAAAAAAATGTGATTTTAACATACTTGATACTTGCAATTGAATGCTATATGTGACTATATGTTACATAAGTAAGGTGTACAGTTTACTAGAATACCGATTACAAAAATACAATTAGGATAAATACCAAAGTTTGTCGACGTTTATATCAGCTTAAATCTTCAACAATTAGAGTTTGAGATATTAAAAAAGGGTGACTGATACTTGAAAACCTTCTGTTCTTCTATAGTCAATTATAAACTAGTAATACTTACAGCGCAAATAAAAACAAAAATAGGAATCGTTAGCATTTGAAAGAGGCACACATTCTAAGTAAAACAATTGTGTAATATTATAGTTGATTAATATTGTACTTTGAAAAACTAGAACTGAAGAGTTCGCTAACGGATGATACTTTAAATTGAATGAATTTTTATAAGTTAGCTTTTGTATCAGTAACAGAAACAATATTGATCTTTATATTTCATAGGAATCTAGTCTATAATAAACTACTAGTAAATAATTTGACGTGAGTAAAACATGAGAACGTGTACGAACTCATGTTTAATACAACTATTTTTTTATTAAAATATTGACGATAGCTATATAATATAGAAAAAGATAACTTAAAGAAAAATTGCTTTTTCTAGTGCTGCACATAAAAAAGTTGCTTTCACACGTTAATACCTAAAAAAATCTTTGATTTTCATAACCATGCCCTTCAACAATTAAATAGCTTGTCTAATATATTAGCACTGGTGTAACTAACTAAGTTAGTATATTATTATTGATATTGATTTAGTTGTAAGTAATTCTGAATGAATGTCTGTGAACAGAATTCAACAAGCTTTGTGTTGATATAATTATCATATATTACATTTATATTTCCCATACAGACATTCATGAGTTATCTCGTATTTTAACTAATACGCTAAAGATTTCGAATATATTAGACAATGCCAATGAAAATGTTACAGTGTTATAAAAAATCAAATAAGTACAGTGTTTGTATCTTTGAAATCAAGGATGATCAAACGATACTATTGAACCCTTTCGAGTCGATTCGATTTTCCTAGAAAATTGTTTTAACAGATTGATTTTTATGTACATTCATCTTTCAATAAATACACTCGTTGATCTTTTTAGTGTGAGCAACCATCCGTTTTTTTTGTTCTTATCTATATTGTTATACAGACAGTCCTTTTTCACTTGGGACCAAATAATTATTCATATTTGTTTTTCTCTTTCTTACATATATTACGCAGTAAGAACGAGATAACGAAACGAAATTTCGATTCTCTTACATTTGCAATCTTTTCAAAGCATTATCTTTGATTCCTCTCTCTCATTTGTATTAAAACAACTGAAATTTTGATCTGACTTATATGTCGTCTGAAGAAACCGATACAGAAGACAGCAAGGACTCACTGAGTGACGTCAGTTCTTTGAATGATGATTTCGTTAGAATGCAATTTGAATCATCAAGCTCCGAGGAAGAAGTTACTGATGATGACCGGGATTTACAGGTTTGGAATAAAATAGAATCAGAGTCGGATGCAGAATTCCAAGAGGATTATGGGATCGTCGAAGAAGTCGCGCCATCTGTGGAAAATGTTACAATCAATCCTATCGATTGCTATCGACATGTTATTACTGACGAAATTATTAGTCTCATGGTTCGTGAAGCTAATCGATATGCAGAACAACACTTACAACCCCAGGAGCTTAGTAAATGTTCACAAATTCTTCAATGGAAATCAACTAGTAATGAAGAAATACTTAAATTTTTGAGAGGTGTTCTTCAGATGAGGTTGGTACAAATGCCAAAAGCAGGTTGTACGGATCCGAAGTCATTCAAAATACAATGTCAAGAGATAAATTTGAATTACTTCTCAAATTTTATCATTTTTCGAACAACGAAAAGAAGCATGCAGACCAAGACAGATTGTTCAAGTTGAAATAACTTTTGGATTTGCTGCAAGCCAGATTTAAGTCTATTTACATTTCTGGCTCAATTATTATTATCGACGAATCAATAGTATCATGAAAGGGCAGACTTCATTTCAAGCAATATATTCCGGGCAAATCGCACAAATATGGTGTTAAGATATACAAGGTCGCGAGTATGAACGGATACACTTGAAATTTTATGGTTTACACTGGTAAAGAGGATCCGATGGCTGGTCTTGGATACGCTCAGACAGTCGTAATGGATTTGATAGACAATCTTTTGGGGTGTTATCGAACTGTAGTAACTGACAACTACTTTACAGGTATTTTTCTTGCAAAACGTCTATTACAAAATGATATGTATCTTATTGGAACACTAAGAAGTAATCGTGCCGGATCAGGATATGAAGTTGTGCAGAAACAGCTCAGGCGTGGTAAAGTTTATGAGATCCAGAACAAAAATGGCATAAAACTGATCAAATGAAAAGATAAAAGAGACGTTTTGATGGTGTCCACAAAGCCGTCCCATTCAACAACTGTGGTAGATACCAGGAAAACCAATAGATTAAATGAGTGCATCATGAAGCCACAAGTTATCCTCGATTATAATGAAGGAAAACAAGGTATAGATTTATCCGATCAGCTATCAACATACTATACATGCCTCAGACGATCTCTAAAATGGTATCAAAAGGTAGCACTTGAATTGATATTTGGAACGGCAGTGGTTAATGCCTATTTGATTTACAAGGAAAACTATGACGGAAGCTACATGATCACGCTACAATTTCGTGAAAGTCTCATACGCTTTTTACTCCTTGGTGCTCCATACGAGAATCTGAAACCCGGCCCGAGACAGCATTCAACAAGTCAAATCAAGTGAAAACTCACCGACTACAAGCTCGAAGAAATAGAAGACTCCGATTGCGATGTCCGAAAACGTTGTGCTGGCTATTACGAGAAAATCAGACAGCAGCAGTCAAGAGAAGCAAGTAATGCGACAGCGAAAAAAGTAAAAACATTCGATTTGAATTGTGACAAATTTTATTGTCTTAGTTGTTTCAACGAGAAACATGACGCTATGCAATAAATAATTCAAATAATAGCGAGGCAGGGCGGATGAGATATTACATCTAAACTCCTGCCCGAAAAAAGGAAAAAGAAAGTGTTTTTCTATTCAGTTTTTGTCAAAATATGGCGGGTCCCACCGGTGGGACTCATCGACTCGACAGGGTTAAGATGGATGTTTTAGGCTTTATTTTCAGGCCTAATGTAACGTTTTAAGATTGATAGTAAGTTGAGTAACATATGTTTTATGATTATTGGTTTACAATGTGCGTAGCTTTATCACATTTTAATTCTTTATAGACTACGCGAATTACTTTGCAATCCTATTAAAATAATTGATAAAAGATGAGTGATGATCAGTGTTATCAGATTAAAAGCTTGAAAATCAGAAAGAACTCTTTTTGCAAACTAGTGGCTATTGTTTTCATATGCTCACTTAATCCGTTAGAATTAGGTGTCGGGTACCATCGGTTTTTATCGGAAAAAGCGATGAATTTCATCAGATTCTTCACGAAATTTTTTCGATCCGATAATTCTCTTGATAGAAGATATCGACATGGTAATATACGTCACTGAATTTATGTTCATTAACTGATACTTTATTTTCAAAGATATTTCATGATGAAGGACGATCAAATAACGAAAATATTCTTTAGCTAATTCAACAAGAATCAATAAAAGATATTTAGGATTGAATTCTTTCACTGGAGTGAAACCATATTTTATTTCATTAACAAAGTTATGATATAAAAAAATTGAAAATTTGGAAAGATCAAGAAAAGGCATTAAAATCAAAAAAAGGTTTAAATTTCAAAAAGTTTTCCACCTTTTTAAAAAATCTGGCAACTCTGATAATCATTTCTACAATTGATTATTACACATGTTATTCTTAAGCATATTTACAATATAGTGAAGTTCACTTCAACCACAAAACTTATATTTCAATCAGTAGATTTTGTGATATTCATTTCTAAGATAATTCTATCAATAAATTAAGAAAATATATGTTGAAATATATTTATTCAAAATAATTTCTTTATAGACTCATTTAGTTTTAATAGTAAAACAAATTGAATAAAATAAATCTTTGGCACATATGTCAATCCTGAGTAGAGTTTATTAAAGAAAAAAATAGATTAGATGATTTATTAATAGTTATATAAGACAATGTCGATAATATATTGTATATCATTTAACACATAAAATATCTCTGAGAAAATTATCATCTGTTAATATCAACACATTTTCTGTTCTTAATAACTATCTTGTACTATTAGACAAATATTTTTAACTAAATGAATATTGAATCTTATCTTTTAAATAACATTTTTTTTTTTATTAAAACAAGGATTAAAAAAAAATCGATAAATAGTCTTTGTTATTTTAACATTGTTTTAATATTATCTGAGTAAATATTTGTGTTTTTTTTCATTTTATTATTCTTTATCTGTTGGTGTTAATGTTCGATGTGAAAAAATAGCTTTTTCTCGTCCTGTTTGATCAAAAAGTCGAGTAATACTCCATTGTCTAGCACTATTCCATGTTAACATTTTCGTTTGAATACTAACAAATGCTTGTTGCTGTTGTTCTTGAGTTTCAGGTGATAGAGGCATTGGTGTCGCTGTATTTGACCATAATTCTAATGTGGTTAATGGTGGAATAATAAAATGATCCGTAAATTTATAACGAAGTATTGGTTCAGTATCTGTTTGTCTTTCAATATACCAGCCAGTTAAATCATATCGTTTTCTTGTACTAATATTATCAATAATAATAACATCACCTGATGGTGAACATCCATTAAACATAACAGGTCCTTTTGAATGACGTCGAAAAATAGTTTTTGTATGAATAAGATCTTCATTATTATCTTCAAGATTATTAGTAGAAATAGTAGTCGTTTTTGTCATATTGAATGTTCTATATAATTGTCTGTTGTGAACATAAATGATAAGATGAAAGAAAAATGAAAATATAGGACGAACTAGTCAACCGTTACATTCATTTAAATTGATTGCCTTATTATCATTGACACAGAAGGTAAATATTATATCAAAGAGTAGACAAGAATAAAAAATGTGAAATAAAAATTGCAAGTTATATCAATGAGTATTATTTTCCACAAGGAGGAAGAAGACAGACGACGTGTCGCGTTTTTTTTTCTCTCTTTTTTTTTCTTCTTCATTTTCATCGTCCTTAATCCACTTGACAAAACATAAGATGACAAAAAAAAAAGAGTTACTTTTTTTGCTTAATAAATGATAATATTTGAATATAATTCTTTTTTCCTTTTTTGTTTTATTCTCAACAATAAATTTCACATAGATCCTTGTTCAAATTTCTTTCTCTTTCTTTTATATCAAAAGAGAAATATAAAAAACTGTTTATAAGAACAAGACAAAAAAAAAATAAGGTAGATCAACTAATATATAACCACAAGAAACAAATCAGTTATATGTATGTTTTGTTTTTTTTTAATCAAATATGAAAAAAAAATAATAATAATATCGAGATTCATGTTTTACAATAAAGCGTATTTACAAATACAGATGAAGACTAACATCGACATGATATTTTTAATTAGATTATACAGGTGGTTGTTTTCGTTTTGGTATAAGAAGTGTACATATTGGTGTATTATCAAGTTTAACATCATCATTTGAAATAATTGTCAGTGGAGAAGATTTTATATCTGAAACATTACTTGCATCTTCTAATATATTTGTTTTACTTGTATTTATTCCTTCAACATCAGCTACAGGAAGAAAGAAAGAAAAAAAATGATTTATTTGAATAAGAAGATAAGATTTGATTTACTCATAATAACATCTGAATCATCAATCATCGAACAATTTTCATTTGAATTCATTTTACGACGTTTTGATGGTGATGCACCTTCACATATAATCGATACTGAACCCGTGCGTTTTGCTGTTGGTGTTGTAGCTGATGAGTTAATTGTCACTTGCTGTTGTTGATCAGTAGTAGTCGTCAAACCTAATATAATAAAACTCGTTAAATATAATTCAAATATATACTTAATATCAGATTTCATAATATCTGACAAAAGAATTTTAAAAAAAACTTTCTGCAATTGCTATGTCTCATTGATACAGAAGATCATGTAATGTTTTAATTGTACTAAACGATGAGAATATTATTGATGTGAAAAAATGTTAAAAATATTGTTCATCATCATAAAACTTGAGTATAGATAATACCTTTCTACAATGTTCTGACATTTAGGGTCAAGAAACTCAAGAATATCATGCGCTGCTTGCTAAAAAAAGTTCGACTACGAAAGAGAAATCTTAACTAAAACATTAAATTAATTCATATTTCTTTATACTCGATAATGTGAGTAATAGAGAATATGGCAGATTTCATCGATTTGTTGTTGCTAATTTATATATACAAAAATTCTACTAACGAGAAAAGTATCCAAACTGTTCTATTGCTTATAACTGTATTTTCAAGCATAATGCTGTAATTTCCATTTGAAATATTAAAAAAAGATGAGTTTCGTATTTCAACTATATAGAATATTAAATTAACTTAACCTTTTTTGTTAATTAATGATTTTTTCTTTGATACTCTTTTTGTTTTTTCTTCTTTAGGAATTGTTTCATCATTAATTTCTTGTTCTTTCTCATCTTGTTCTATAGGTTGATATATTTCTTTTGGTACAAAAATTTTCTAAATTTAATTTAAAAAGAAAAATAAATATGAAATTTTATTTTGTTAATTAAAATTTACTTGAAATTGATGAAGATAATTTGTTAATTCAAATTTAGTTTTTTCATCTAATATTGGATCATAAATACAACCAAATATAGGTTTTAATTCTCTTTGTTGATTTAAACGTGCTACTTTTTTATCCCATACATGAGATTTAGCTGCTTCACGAGCTTGTTTTGTCGATGTAGACTTAATAAAAATAATAAAAAATAAAAATTTCTTTTTTTTTCTTCTTTTACTTGTTGCTGTTCATCTTCATTTAATTCATCATCTGATAAATGTCCATGCGGTACAATAAATGAATCAGTATCACTTTCACTATCCACAGTTTCTGAATCACTTAAATCATCAGCATCTGAACGAAGTTCTTCACCATCTCTACATGGCTCTTCCCATTCACCTTCTGAATCAATTGTATAATCAATCTATTAAAAATAAAATTAATCTAATATATTAAAGAGAAAAAAATTTTAAAAACTATATACATTATCGATTGATCCATCTGGTTGTAATGGATTAATATGAATACTTAAAGCTTTTTTAAATGTTCCATAATAAGGTGGACGATTAAAATATTTTTCTGGAAAATGTATATATCGAGTTTTGATTACATAGGGATTATTTGTAGTTGTTATTCCTGTTAAATGATTACTATTTGAATCACTAAATAAAATAGAAACTAAATTTTGTAAAAGAATAATAATACAAAAAAAAAATCTAAACCTGTTCAAACGTGGATGTAAATTGATTTCTATATTGATTCTTTTCATAGATCTGATATTTTCAATTATATCTGATACAAAATTAATATCCTATTGAATTAATATAATATAAAATAAAATAAAATAAATAAAACCAAACTTGTTTAGAAACTAATTGATCAAAAACATCTGTACATCGTTGATTGATATTATTATTTGTTGTTGTTGAAATTTGTCCATCTTTCTAGATCATTAAATAAAGAATTTTATTATAAAGGATATACTAAGAAATAAATCATATATTTGTTCAAATAAGTGACACTATCACCATCTGCTGATCTATATCTCGATATTTTCTCATTCTCTTCTCTTGATGATATGACGGTTCTGTTTCGTTTTCTTCACGTATTTCTACTGCCGTCGTCATTTCATCGTACACATCGAATAGATTACATATAGAGAACAACAAAATTTCGTATATTAAATAATATATCAACAAAAAACTTGACATCCTAGTTTAAATAAACACCCCCCCTCCGCACCCCAGCGTACTTTTTCGGAAATCCAAGACGCTTTCTGATTTTAGCTTTAGGAAGCCGGGGGAGGGAGATATAAGCATTAAATTATTCTTTTCGTTCTGCGGAGCTTATAGTGAATGATAGGATGCCAAAACGTATCCGATGGACACCTTTATGATTAGAAATAGTTTTATATAAATTCTTACTTGCGAAGATTTTTCAACAGGTTTAAAAAATTTATCCATAATATTAGCCATTTGTTTATTCAGCATTTCTTGTTTTTGTGCTGCTGCCTGTTTTTGTTCTTTTATTTTTATTTGTTCAGCTCTTTTATTTCTGAAAAAGGATAAGAGAAGAAAACATTTGTAAAAAAATAATATGCAATTCAATTCTTACGCATATTCTGCATCTTTTCGAGCTTTTTCCTCAGCTCTACGGGCTTTTTCTAATTGTAATTCTTCAGCTTTACGAGCTTTTTCTAATTGAAGTTCTTCTGCTTTTCGAGCTTTTTCTTCAGCTTTACGAGCTTTTTCTAACTGAAATTCTTCTGCTTTTCGTGCTTTTTCTAATTGAATTTCTTCCGCTTTTTTTGCTTTTACTAAAAAAATAAAAATAAATATTCACGTTTTTTTTTTTTCATACATAATTATATTCAAACTTACATTCTTCTTTAAGACGTTTCTTTTCTGCTTTAATCGCTTCTTCTTCTGCTTTTTTTGCTTCTCGTTCTGATTTTCGTTGAGCCTAAACATACATTTTAAAATAGAATATTTATTAATATCATACTTACTGATTCAATTTTTGGTAATTTTACTTTTGACGTTGATCGTTCAGGAGTTTCTGCTTCTGTTACAGAAGTTTCAGATTGTAAAACTACACATTCTTCTGAAGATGAACTCATATTCATATTATTATCTGGATCCATCTTAACGAATATAATAACTATTGAATGTGTTTTCTATTTAAAACAAAGAAATATTAAAATATCTATCATTGAATTCGAATGGTTGTTTGAAAAAAACAAAGAATTTAATATTTTCCCTTATATTGATGTCGCTCATTGTTTTTTTAATTAAATGATTGGTTAAAAATTTTTACCAAATATAGTTCAGATTAAATCAATCAAATAAAAAAAGAAAAAAAAATAATTTTCAATAAATATGACAGATCAAACAACAAGTAATTCATCAGATTATGATGAAATTGAGTGAGGAAAAACTAATTTATTAAATAAAGGAAAGTAATTTCTAAATATTAATTTAGAACTAATGAACGATATGGATTAATGTATGAACTCGTTCATGATCTTTTTACTGGACAAAAATTAGCAGCTAATGTTTTAATTTCTTTTTGTGCAAAATTTAAAAAAAAAATTGTTTTTAATGAAACAACATCAAATTATAATTATGCAAATTATGTTTCAAGTATAAAATAAAAAACACAAAAATATAATTTTTTTGTTTAAAAATAATATCTATTTATTTAGTTAATCATATTAATTTTCCACAAGGAATAGCTAAAAATAAAAAAGATGCACGAGCAGCTGCTGCTAGACAAGCAATGGCTTCTCTACTTGATATTAATGAAGAACAACTTAATCCACAATATCTCGGTATTTAGTTATTTTATAAAAGATAAATATAAAAAAAGTCTCGATCCTAACGTTCTAAATTATTATGTACGAGATTGATATATGATTCGCTATGAATACTAATTAATATACTGACTTAAATGATGATAGAAACGGATATATATTTTCAGCAAAAAATGATCTCTTAGATTTGATAGTATTCATTTCTTTGAGACTTACAAATAATAATAAATTATTTGAATGTGTAATATCTAAAGAATTCCATGTTTTTTTTTCAGGTCAAAATCAAATATTAATTGATCGTCATGGTCATACATTAATAGAAAAAAGTAATGATCATAAACTAGTCGATAATCATCATCATTGTATAAGTGATAAAAAAATCCATGAATATGTTGAACAATTACTTCTACTTGGACAGTGAGTGACGCACTGTTTTTATAATGTATTTATACTGTACATATTTGTATAGGAATGATGAATTATTAAGATCAAAAGGTATTTATATTTTTATTCCGAGGAAAAATGTAAAATATTTATGTAAGATACTAGTAAAGACCTACAAACGATTTGATAATACTATGAGAAAGTTTAAAATATTATTTTATTAATAATAAAAATCTTTTTTTAAGGTATAAATAATCAAATTCAACAACGAAATAATATTGATAATAATCATCATTCATTCAAACAAGATAGTAAAAATAGTTCATCATCACGTTTAACAGCAATAAAACGTCTTGCTGATTATTGTAAACAATATTCAGTTATAGCTGATATTGTTATGAGTACAGATAAACAAATAAATATTCAATCAGAACAACGGTATTTTGAAAAATTTAATTTTTAAATTAAAATTTAATTTAATTATTTTTAGTCATTTAGCAAAAGTTTATTTTGGTTTAGATAAAACAATTATTGCTACAGCACATGGTTCAACAGCATTTGAAGCAAAATCTAAAGCAGCTGATCGAGCTATGATAATTTTATCTAATCGAAAAATGGATATACAAGTAACAAAAAAAAAAGAATTATTTTTCAATTTATTTATTATTATTTTATTTAATAGTCTTTACAATTAAATGATACATCTTCAATATCATCTTCATCACTTTTTGATCAACATTATCAATTAATTTCGGATTTTATTAAATATAATCAAAAACAAAATACTTCACCTATATTTCATACATTAAAAAATCGATATTATGCAGCATTTATTATTAAAAAAAGTTTATTTTAATATAATTAAACATAAATTTTTGTTTTATTTAATAAAAATTTTTTTAATAGGTCAGAATGATCTAGGAAAAATTATTGCATTTGGTGTTGGTAGTCGATGTACATCATTAGATAATATTGATGATGATGGTTGTGCTCTACTTGATTGTCATGGATTAGCAATGGCAAGACGAGCATTATTACAGTAAGATACAAATTTTTATTCATATTATTTATTTCTTTTGTCTTTGTTATAGATATTTCTATGGTGAACTTCATCAATTAGCTAATGGTTTATCTCCACTACGAAATATTTTTGTTGATCCTCATACTGGAAAATTACATTTACGTAATAGTGTATCAATTCATTTAATTTTATCTGATGCACCAAATGGTGATGCTAAAGAATTTCTTCCATTAGATACAAATAATTATTTAAATGCATATGATGCTGTAAGAATTGAGTTTTTCTTTTTAATAATTTAATATTTATTATTTGATTAAATATAGGCTCAAATGAAAATAGCAACACATGCACCTGTTTATGAAACATGTGGACAAGGACAATTAAGATATAAATATGTTGAAGGTACAGAAACATTAGCTGCAACACATCGACAACAATTTGGTATGATGTCATGTAGTGATAAAATTCTTAAATGGAATGTTTTGGGTGTACAAGGAGCTCTTCTTTCAACACTTATCGAACCTATTAAAATTTCTTCAATTACACATTGTGAATACTTTCTTTTCTTTTGGTATTTTGTATTTCTGTCTTTTTTTTTGGTTGTAGTAAGTGGTTTTAAACAACAACATACTTCACGTGCATATTGTTGTCGATTAAATAAAGCTTTATCAACAATTAATATTCATCATCCTCAAATTGGTATTTATAATTAAATTTTATTTATTATTTTAATAAAAATTTTTAGGTCGAATAAAAAATGTTGTTCTTTCATCAACGGATCTTAATCATGATTTAAGTTATTCATGGTCAGCTGCTTATAATGGAGAATTAATCGATGCATCAACTGGTCGTCCTATTTCAGGGTAAATATAATGTTATGTCATTTATTCTAAAATAAACTCGAAAGAGTTTTTTTTTATTCTCTTATCTTTATATACTTAAGAGTAATCAAATAGTTTGATAACAGTGTGTAAAAGGTTCGAAATAAAATTAAGAGTACATCAGATACTTCCTCCCCGGTCTTTCTCAGTGATGGAGGATATTAATTGCAATAACTCATTCATCCTTCCTCATACCATTATTTGAATTTCTTGTTAAACTTTGTTCTTTCAGTGATATTAGTGTTATATCAAAAGCAAGATTACTTAGTGAATTTAAACAATTATGTTTAAAAATGTGTCATCCATGTAATATACATATGACATATAATGAATTAAAAAAATTAAATAAAGATTATTTTAAACAAAAACAAGCAATGATTTTATTTCTTGAACAAGCAAATTTTGGTTATTGGTCATCAGATAAAATTCATTTTGAACAATTTAAATATTCATCGAATATTTTACCTATTATTCGGAATAATTAGATATATTTTTTTTGTCAGATAGACTTGTGCTTTTTTTTTTTCTTTTTGTTAGTTTGTTTACTGTGATATTTATATTTCTTCTGTATAATATGTAGAATAGATAAATAAACGATGCCATTATATTATTCGAAATAAAATAAAAAAAATATTGATATTCTAGATTAGAAAATATTATGGTCAAGAACAATGGTCTGTTCTCGAGATCTTTTGCAAGTATGTAATATTATCGAGAATTTTTTTGTATCAGTTTTCATATTATATTAAAATCTTATCAAAGATTAAAAGATTCAGAATGTGATATTTCAGTTGTTGAAAAGAAAATCTTCAAATGAGATAAACCACATATTATTACTAGAATAATAGATCGTGAAAAAAATGATTTATTTTCTTTTTTTTCAATGATTCTTTTCTATTTTTATTTTATTAGACCTATTTCTTATCAATAGATGAAGGTGATTGAGAAGAACTAGTTCCAAAAGATTTGTATTAATTATGTGCTGTCAAACATATATGATAATGATGTTAGCGATATCATATCTAAAAATCGAGAACTGATTTCGTCTGATGAAAATCCCTTAATAACATTCTACTCAAACAAACGAATGATTTATCTATTATAAATTGTTTAATTTTTATTTATTTATCAAGAAATATATAGATTTTTGGAAAAAGATGTTTGTTATACATTACATAATATTGATAATAAAATAATTAGAATTGAATTTCAAACATATTAAAAATAAACTGTTTAAATCTTTTGTTTTGTATTTTCTATTTTTAGAAAATATGTTGTATTTCATTATAATACTAATACTATGCTGTATTCAAAATACAGTTGGAAATAATTATCAACCAGAACAAATTCATTTATCTTATACAAGTATTGATTGTTTTTGTTATGACAAGTGCTATATTAATATTATTTGTTTTTTTTTTATTGAAATAAAGGTATTTTGAATGAAATGGCTGTTACTTGGAGTACACAAACATTAGCAAATGAAAGTTCTGTAGAATATAGTTCATCGAATGAAACATTAAATTTAATAACAAATGCATCTATGTCAAAATTTATTGATGGTAGTAAAGGACATAGAGTTTTATATATGTATAGAGTTGTTTTAAAAAATTTAATAATGAATACAACTTATAGTAAATAATTTTTGATATATAATTTTATTTTATATAAAAAATATTTTAGTTTATCGTGTGGGGAGTTTATATGGTTGGAGTACGATATATTCATTTCGAACAATACCGAATGAAGATCGAAAATCATTTGCTGTTTATGGTGATTTAGGAGTTGCTAATGCACAGAGTTTAGCAAGTTTACAAAGAGAAGCTGAACTTGATTATTATGATATTATTTTACATGTTGGTGATTTTGCATACGGTAATTATATATAAGATATATGAAAAGGGTGAGAGTAGGGTTTTATTTTTTTCGTTAAAGATTGAACTGATATCGTACTAAATAAATATTTTATGTCTGATTTTGTTTTTGTTTCTTTTTAGACATGGATTCCGATCAGGTTTTTCAAATGATTTTTCCTTTGAATTAAATATTTTTTTTACTATTAATAGAGTCGAGTTGGTGATAAATTTATGAATGAAATTCAAGGAATAGCTACACGTGTACCATATATGGTCTGTCCTGGAAATCATGAACGAGCTTAGTAAACATTTTCTTTTGTTTTTTTTTTCAAACATACTTATTTTTTTTAATAGTAATTTTTCAAATTATAAATCTCGTTTTACAATGCCAAAAAATGGTGATGGTGAAAATCTTTGGTATAGTTATAATTTTGGTTTAGCACATATAATAAGTTTTTCAACAGAAGTTTATTTTTGGTGGGAATATGGTTTTGCACAAATAGTTAATCAATATCGCTGGCTTGAACAAGATTTAATATGGGCAACATCAAAAGAAAATCGAACAAAATATCCATGGATTATAACAATGGGTCATCAACCAATGTATTGTTCAAATGCTAATCAAGATGATTGTACTTTTTATGATAGTCGACCACGTTCTGGTTTACCATATATTCGTACATATGGTTTAGAAAAAATGTTTTATGATTATGGAGTAGATTTAGAAATTTGGGCTCATGAACATTCATATGAAAGGTATTGAAAAGAATTTCGAAGAAAAGTAAATAAATAAATTTTATTTTGTTTTTTTTTTTGAAGACTTTGGCCAGTTTATAATTGGACAATATATAATGGATCGTTGAGTGAACCATACAAAAATCCAGGTGCTCCAACACATATTATTAGTGGTTCAGCTGGTTGTTATTCAAAACATAATCCATTTCTTAATCAAACACAAATATATTCTGCATTTCGATCTGATGATTATGGTTATTCACGTATGAAAATAATTAATTCAACTCATTTATATATCGAACAAGTATCTGATGATCAAGTAAAATTCTTTTTTTTTGTTCAAAATTAAATTAAAAATATGTATTGAAATTTTGTAAATTATAGGGTGGAAAAATAATTGATAATTTTACATTAATTCGAGAACAACATGAACCTTATTCGTATCATAAACATAAAGGAGTTAAAATCGATTATCAAAGTATTGGCTATCGTCAATAAGTGTGATGATTTTGTTTTATTTTTATATATTTTATTAATTTGAGAAATAATGTTTTTTTTTTCTGTAATTAAAATGATTATTTAATTTTTCAAATTATACATACACTTCTGCTAAATAAAGTCTTTGATTTCATTGAAGAGGAAAGATTCCCAAGTGTCAACTATTGATCAAGTTGATACTCTCAAAATTTAGATCTTAAGATATCGAATATTCAAAAAAAAAACGATCATATATGAAAAAGAAAATATTCTTAAATTTTTTTCTCATTCTATGTAAAACTAAATTGAAGAGTTTTAAAAACTATATTTTTTTTTGAAAAGAAAATCTTGATTGTAGATGTTTCCAAAAACTTTATTAACACGATTATGCAATATTCAATATCCTCTTATTCAAGCACCAATGTCTCCATTAACTACACCAGAACTTGTAGCTAATGTATCTAATGCAGGTGGTATAGGTACAATTGCTGGAGCACGAATGACAGGTGAACAATTAAAACATGAAATAAAACTAGTACGTTCATTAACTAATAAACCATTTGCTGTTAATTTATTTATTCCACCATCATCACAATCGGAAATATTATCTGAACATATTGATAATGTGCGAAAACAATTAAAACAATTATTAATAGATAAAAAATTAAATAATTGTAATATTGATATTGATTCACTTCCAGTTAAAGTATCTAAAGATCTTTTTCCTGAACAAGTTGAAGTTATTTTAAATGAAAAAATTCCTGTATTTTCATTTACATTTGGATGTTTATCTGATGATATTATAAAAAAATGTAAACAATTAGGTATTCATACAATTGGAACAGCAACAACAGCAAGAGAAGCTGTTTTTTTAAAAGAAAAAGGATGTGATGCTGTATGTTTACAAGGTTCAGAAGCTGGTGGTCATCGAGGTAGTTTTCTTACAAATGATAATGAAACGATTGAACAATCTTCAATTGGATTACAATCTCTTATTTCTCAAACAACACAATTTATTGATTCAAATTCATATCCATTAATAGCTGCTGGTGGAATTATGGATGGATATGGTTTAGCTAATGCAATTATATCAGGTGCATCAGCTGTTCAAATGGGTACTCGTTTTTTAACATCACATGAAAATAAAAAACTTGTTCCTGAAGCTCATAGAAAATTATTATTAGAAGCTAAACATAATATTAATAAACTTCGTCCAACAGTATTAACTCGTGCTTATACAGGAAAACCAGCACGAGGTATACGAACAGCTATTACAGATTATATTCCTTCGAATGAAAATAAAGAAAAAATTATTTTACCATGGCAAATACAATCACAACTTGTATTACCAATATGTAGATTTGCTGCAGAAACACAACAAATTGATTTTATGCAATTATGGGCAGGACAAAATTATGCACGATGTGAAAATCAATCAGCAGCTACTATTGTTAATCAAGTTATTAAAGAAGCGCAAAATATATTGAAATCTTAAATAATTAAATGAACTTATTATTTTTCTTTTAATTGATTTGCAAAATTTCGAATCTTTTTATTAAATCTTTATCTTGATAGTATAAAAATATACAAAAAAAACATCTAGCAATTCAATATTTTGGAATTTGAGTACTGTAATTCTTTTGTCTTATTGATAAAGTATAACTATTGATTTCCTACAATCACACATATATATATATCTCTTTCAAATAAACTCGCTGACTTCATCGAGATAACAAAAAGATAAAGAAGATAAACACATAATAAATATCACCTACAAATTTATTACTTGTGACTATATTTAACTTAATTCATATAATGTATCGAGGAATTACTAATCGATAGCATTCGAATAATGATTATATCTAATTCTACTTATTATCAGCTGATTAGCGACATCTTCTGTATGTATAAACATTATACTTAGATTGAAATTAAAAAAGAATAAGAAATATTATCATTTTTAAAGATAAAAAAAAATTTTTATAATATTGATATATGAGTTAAATTTATCTATCTAGCAACAATGACCAATGGTCAATTCCATAGAGATAACGATTCTATTTGTTTACTTTTTTTTTTAAATCACACATGATTATTATTATTATTCAATTTTTTTTTCTTCTTTGTTAAGTTCGAATATTTTAAATAAAAGAAACAAAACTTTTTTGTTTTATTTTAGTTCATTATGTTCATTCGACTGTTGATTATATTTAATCTTTTTATTGTTGTTCAATCTACAGTAACAAATAGTTCGAAAGGTCAATTATCTTCTCCTATACCTACACTTCCGAAACAAAATTCAATTTATGATGATTATGATTTAAATGATAAAAAATCTAATATTGAAGGTAGTGGTGCTGCTGCTAATCTTGATGATTATGCTGATGAAGAAGATGAACAATTATCAAAAGTTACTGCAACTACTATAAGAAGTACAACAACAACAACAACAACGAAACGAACTACAACAAAATTTCCTGAACAAAAAAAGAAAAATGAAAATTTGACAAAGAATAATGATTTAGATATTAATGAATTTAATGAAGATTATAAAGATGATCTTGTAAATGATATTGATTATAATGAACTAACAACTAAAAGTACAAGTTTTTCATTAGTATCCACTCGTTCATCACCAATTACACAAAGTCAAACATCTATTCGTGTACTTTTCAATTTTCTAACACGGCCACCAATTGCTGCTGGTATTCTTGTTGGTTCGTATTTAAATAAAAACATGATTTTTTATTTTTTTAATTAAATAAAATCTTACTTTTAGGTTTATCTATTGGAATTTTAACATCAGTTATTCTTCTTATTTGTATTGTTCAACGTTTTCGTAAACGTGAAAGAACACATTCATCATATACAACAGGTCTTCTCTATCCAAATCAATATGGTTATTCGAAATCACCACAAGAATTTTATGCTTGATAAATTTCATCTCAGGAGCTTGATTATGTAAATTTCTCAGATAATTCTTGACTTTTGTTTTCTTTTTTTTGATGTATTTTGCTGTTCTTGTTTTTTTTTTTTACAAACGCTCAATTTTTTGTTTTTTGTTTGTATACATACAATGTATATCAGATAGATACATACATATCTCAGGTTTAATTGTGTACCAATGTAGAATATATTATTATTAATAAAATGAAATTAAAATAGATTTTCATTTGTTTTTTAAATATATTTATCTTTATTGAATGTAATAGAATAAAAGTTTACAAGAATAATCAGATAGTATAATTATATGATAGATTAGAATAATAATCCCTAAGGTTATATTGTATCTCATTAAGATTAAGATTGTAATGTTTGCTGATTATTATTGAAAAACATTTTTTTTAAAATTATTCATAGAAATTCAAATTAATTTTATAGTTAAAGACAAGTCTAGGACAATGTTTGTAAATTTAGATATATATATGTAGTTGAATGTTGTTATCATTTAACCTTGGATGAGTTATTAGATCATTCATATGATAACTAAATTATTATATTGTGCCATACATTTCTATATCCTTGTAATGTCTTCTATAAACAATGCGTTCTCGTTTCGAGTTATTTATAGAAATAAATTTTATCTTTTAGATTATGAGCCAGAAAATATCAAAAAAGACATATTCTACTAATGAAAATATTCTTTATGAATTAAATGATTATGATCAACAACGAAAACCTCAAACATTAATTGATGATGATCATATTCAATGTGTTCCAATTGATCCTGTTCTTAAAAGTCTTTCAGTAAAACAAAAAAAGAAGAAAATAATTTCATTAATTTTCTTTTTTTTGTTAATAGTGTCCTATTTGTCTTGATTTATTCAATCGAACAATGGTAACAACAACATGTTTACATCGTTTTTGTGCTGATTGTATTCATCGTTGGCTTAAATCAGAAAATAAAGTATGTCCAACATGTCGAAAAATACTTAAATCAAAACGATAGTATGTATATATATATATAAAAGAAAGTTTTTATATGGCTAGAAATTATTATTCTATTTTAGTCTTCGACCGGATGTTCGTATGGATTCATTAGTAGATATGATAAAAAAACAACAAGCAAAAACAAATGAACTTGCACAAACTTATCGTGACCAATAATAAAATGATTGATTTGTTTCTTCTTTTTCTTTTTTTTTTGTGCTTCATCAATAAAATGTGAACTCTGTATATAGAAAAAAAAAAGTAAGGGGTCAACCGATATATCAGCTGTTCATTCTTGTTTGCCCTCAATCATAGTTGACTTGCTTCTTTCCATATCGTTACTTCTTTAGAGAAGAAAAAAAAAAGCGAGAGAGAAAAGAAATAGACTGAATATTGTCGTTGTATGACAGGATAAATGTGTCATTGTATTGTTTCTGGTACCATGAGTCTTATGCTAATTCAGTGAACTGTCTACATAAAGAATCGACTTGATTATGCAGATAGAGAATGTCCATCATCATCATCATCGATATATATACACACACACACACACATTCTATTTCTCCTTCATTGTATCGTTCTCATGAGCAAAAACCTATGATGTAATCAAACGTTTGTAATGTAGTTGTGTTTAGTAATCTTTCTCTTCGCTTCTTTTACATTCGTATACCATACAATAGTTGATCAGAGAAAAGAAAAGAGAAAGTGAAGATATATATATAATATATATAGAAAAAAAAAGAAGAGAGAAAGACGAAGAGCATCAATTCTTATTTATATAGAACTCAAAAGAATCGTGCATACAGTAATTCATTAGAGTAAGTGCTTGTTTGTTGATCAACCTTGACTTGTTGAATAAAAAAAAGAAAGAAATAGATCTATTTTTAAGATGAGAATAGTAGACAGGTGTTCATGTCCTTGTAAATGATAGAAAAGAATGTTGTTGAGCTATGCTCATGCTCGAGGCTGAACTTTTCATCTCACGTAATTATCATAGCTACACCTACATATTGTATGCATATATATACATATATATATATGTATTCACAACTGTCTAATTAAATGTCTTGTTTATCTATATAGATCTTATGATAAAATTATAAGCATTGTATATGTAAATTTTTTTTTGTATTATTCTAGACTATAATGCGAAATAATAGTTCATCTTGGTTATTAATAAATCGAACAATGATAAATGAATATTGTTATTTAAAATTACCTGTTGATTATGATATACATTGGATTATTGCTTATACTTCTCTAGTTTTTGTTGGATTATTTTATGCAATTCTTGGTAAGATTTCTTTTTTTGTTTTTTTTTTAAAGAATTTTAAAAAATAAAAATATTTATCTTTAGGTTATCGTTGGTGGCGTTTAACAATGTTTGTAACATCATTTGGTCTTGGTTCACTTCTTCTTTATATTATATTATCAACTCAACCAACAATGAATGAATCACAATTAATTGGTGTATCTTGTTCAATTGCAACATTATTTGGTTTAATTGGTGCACTTTTACAATATGTTGGATTATTTATAAATGGATTTTGTTTTGGTTTAACATTATCTATAATAACATTTATATCTATAGATATGAAAAATCGTGCAAATGGTATTACAACATCATTTTGGTTACCAATTGGTCTTATTTTATTATTAGGTTTAATATGTGCTATTATAACATTACGTTTTCAAAAGGCAATGATTATTATTACATCATCTTGCTTAGGTGGTGTATGTCAAACACTTGTATTAGATTATTTCCTTCAATCATCTGTTTTACTTCGTTTTATTCATAAACGTTTATTATTTGAATTAACACAAACATTATGTATTCGTCATTGGATAATAGCTTTAATTTTACCTATAATTATGTTATTTGGAATAGCTATACAATTTTCATGTACAGGAAAAAATTATGATCATAGAGATTCATGGCAAAGAGGTATAAAATATAGAATATTAGTATAATTTTTATCATTTTATTATTTGATAATAAGCTTTTTGAGATTTAATTTAGTCTCATGTGAATGATCAATTAGGAAATAAAAATGTTAATATTATTGTCTATTTTATTTAAGTTTATAACGTCTTGATGTTAGCAAATATTTGTAATTTATAAATGTAAAAAAAAAAGAAAAAGAAAACTCTCTTGTGTATATGATTTTATTGACTTTTTTTGATCATTTATTATTCCGTATCTTTTCATATTGAGCTTTAGGCATATTTAACACGCGACATTTATTGTCAGCTTCATCATATGTCAACTTAAGAGTTTGAACGAACTTATTGATGATTGTATGTCTGCTTTTATTCCGTTCCTTCTTTTTTTCTTTATGAAATCGAGTGCTATATGATCACTTGAAAATCGCCTATGACACATATCGTCATTGTTCAATTAAATCAAATATCGTTTTTCATTGTTTATTTAGTTCAAAGAAAAATTTTTCTTCAAATATTTTCTCTACAGAATTTTCTTCTATTGTAAATATATTAACCTTGAACTCTTACAACTAATAATCTATCAGCAAATCTGCACGTACTATTCTTATCTTCAATAAAGATGTACATATATAATAAAAAGAGATAATATTCTTTATCTTATGTATACAAGAAGCCTTGAATATATACTAACATATTTAATAGAGAGAAAAAAAAAATTATTGTTGATATAATAAAAAGATTGATTTCAATTAGTTAATTATGATCATAAAACAAATAAATAAAATATGTCTACATGTCGCGACGTTTTATAATTAATAAATAAACTTTTTTTGTATATATGTATATTATATGGTTAATTAGACTATAAGTAAAAAAAGACTAATGGAATAGTTTATGCATATGTTAAAGAACAATAGAGAGAATAGAATCAGACAAGCCTTCTGTTATTTTATTTTATCTATACACATGAATAGATAATAATAGAAAACAAAAGAATCATATCTATTGTTTCTCTTTTTTTTTAGCTATTAGTGCAGGCAAAAAACGATATAAAACAGCAAATTTAAAAAAGATTCGACGACAATATAATCAAGATACACTTCGTGAACATATTATTCCTGATGAAAGTAATCGTTTTCGGTATTTTTATCATATAAGACGAGCAAATGGAGATGCACTTTCATCAGTAAGTTAAAATATTTATCAAAAAGAATTTTCTTATAGCTTTTTTTTTTCATATTAAATGACACATATATACTTTGGTGTGTCTATCAAATATTATAGCTATCAGGCGCAATCAATACATGTGTATATGTCCTTAAATTGAAGGACCATTACTGATACATGTCAGTTACAGCCGGACAACTCATCATCTAATGTAAATGAACTAGGGCATATATACACGTAGAAGTTGTCAACAACTATAGGTTAGATATATACTCAGTCATTAGTCTCTTTCAAAGAGATCAGGTCAAGGATAAAAATTCTCTTATGTAAATAGTTCATATAAGAAGAGAAAATGAACGATGAAATCAAATATGCTTTGCAGACATCCTAAAGAATATTGTTCATTGATGCAATATGTAAGAATAAATAGACCAGCAGGTGTTTACATATATGATATAACATTTTTTATCAATATAGATAAATATTATTTGTTATCATAGGACTTTATACAAAATGTACGACAACAAAATTCGGCTGCAGTTCGTTTGACTACCACTAATACCAATAATAACAGTAATAATAATAATAATAATAATAACAATAATAATAATACTAGTCAACCTGTTGTAACATCAACTGATGCAACAACAGCAATACCATCAACAAAAATAGATACAGACAGTACAACAACGACATTAACTCATTTAATGTGATGAAAATAATAAATTTGTGTTTTTGAAAATTCACAAAAAAAAAAATCTTGATATAATGTGCTGTTTTCTTTTCCTTTTTCATTCTCTTGTAATTATATTTCCTTCGTGTAATACTCAGGAACTGTCTTTATTTTATTATATATCAATAATATTTGACAAAATAAATAAATTTGCTTATATACATATATAACTATGCAATATGAAATACAATACTCTCGGTGAACTATCCCCATTGTAATATAAAACGATTGTTAAAAATGTCTGTAAAAGAAGATATACAAATTATTTTTTTTATAAAAATTTATAATATTTTTGACCTATTTATTGAAAATGAAGATTTCCGTTTTTTCTTCAATCTCTTTTTGTACTCTTCATTTACAGATTTAATTTCTTATCATTCTATAGCTTTGAAATGACTTGACTTTTCTTGTATTATATAATGCATTTTGATTGATTATTTTATTCTTCTTCTAAAAGATAATTTGTCGTTAATATCGTCATCGAAAAGGTTTATTCATTTAGAATTTTAATATACTAATATATAAAAGTATGAATGACACTTGAAAGTAATCTTGTAGCAAAAAAAATTATTCTTTCATTTTTCTTTACATATTTTATATTTAAAAACTTGTTGTTTCAATTAATATATTTTTATCTTTATTCATATTTCATCATAATTCTTCTACGATTGTTTATTTATATATGTGCACATAAATAGACGAAGTAAGCATGTGAATTTATTTGACGAATCATAAGTAACCATTATGATTAGCATTATGTGAAAAAAATGTACTAAAGCAATCAACCGTAACTACGAAAGCAATATGTATACATAACGAAAAACGAAAAATAAGTTACAATACAGAAGACGTCAAAAAATAAGTTTCTTTTTTGTGCTTAAATAATAATAATAATAATATATTTATATTAAAATTAAAAATGAAATCAATATTATTAATAATTTTGATTTCATTATTAACAATTATATATGGTGCTTATAATCCAATTCCAGTTGGTTCTGTTATTGTTTCAACAACTAAAAAAGTATCAGTTATGCAACCAGTTGAATATGGTGGTGATGATGCATTGAAAGAAATTTTTACAGCACCAAGTAATATGACTATTATAAATACTATATATGATTCAGATAATCGTCATCTTTATATTCTTTTTACCAATGCAAGTGGTAATAGTAGTGTTTATTTATGTCAATTAGTTGCACTTGAAGAAACTGATTCAACTGTTTATCTACTTCCAATTTCATTCAATACAGCAAATATAAATAAATTAAATTCATTTACATCAGATGTTTTTAATAGACGTGCTTTTCATACAGATGAAACAGGTGTTGTAACATTATTTTCTATGAGTGGTTTAATGACAACAACAATAACAATACCACAAAATATTACAGATACAGTACGTTCTGTTGCTTATAGTAGTTTTTTAAATCGATTATTTGTTATAACTGATAAAACAGCTTATTCTTGTGCTAATTTTGATACAAATGATCTTGACTGTTGCAGTTCAATACCTCAATTATCTGATCTTCGTTTAATAGTATTTGATGAACTATCAGCTGATGTATATGCTTATGTACTTGATGAAAGAACAGGTATTTATCAAGTTGTTTTTGATTCCATGGGATGTATAACAGCTTTTCGTCCATTAAATACACTTGGAACATATAGTAATCTTCAATTTGTTATTGATCGAGGTTTATATTTTGCATCAGGAAGTATGTCAAATGGAAATGATAATACAATATTAGTTATTGCTAATGGAACAGGTAATCCACGACCTATTCAAATAAAAACAACAATTGTTTCATTACATATATCACCTCCAAGTACAAAGTCAACATCAGACACTGAAGAAAATTGTTTTCATGGTATTACTTATTATGATTATCGTCTTGCAGTTGTACTTGCCGCTGTATTTGGTACAGTAATGGGTATATTTATGTGTTTCAATGTATTATTCTGTATTGACTTTTTTATGACAAAACGTATTATACGTGAATTGAAAAAACAAATTCCACATAATTTATTAGAAGATCGATGGAATAAATTAGTTGAAGAAAAATATGCTAAAATCGCACTTGAAAGTTAGTTTGAATTTATTATTATTTTTTTTATTAAATTTTGAGTATATATATATATATTTATTTCTAGAACAACGAAAAAGAGATGATCCACCACCAAAACGTCTATCGAATGCAGGTGCACGAAAATCTTCAACATCTGGTACTTCTGCTGGTACTGAGGGTGATGGTGGTAAAACTCTTCAAATTCCTGCTATACATAAACTCCCCGAATATCTTCGACGTAAAAGTGAAAGTTATTTAAGTCGTCGTCGAAGTGATGATTATCGTACTCAACGTCAACACACAGTTGATCCATCAACTGATGGACGACGAGCACAAATAACATCACCACAAGGTCAATTTGCATCAGTTCAAGAAGAAAATGAAACACATAGAGGAATTCGACAAAATCTTAGTCGTCGAGAATTACTTCGAGATGATGAAGATTTTCTATAAAAGAATAATTATTTTATTTAATAAACATTTCCTTTAACTTTTTTCTTTTACTTTGTATGTAGTTATTTCTCATTCAAAAAATAATAAAGTATTTAGTTTCAATAAAAGTTTTAAGTATTTATAATTGATGAAAAATTTTTGCAAATCTTTGTTTGTATTAATATTTTTTTTATTAATAAAATATTTCCTATAGTATTTGACAAAATAATTGTAATGTATAGTTTTATCTTTATTGATATTTAATTCGAAGAAGATGCAAAATAAAGTTTTTGATGTAAAACTATCTTGCTGACATAATAGTCACCTTCATTAATTTCCCTAGCATTCGTTGATTTATGATCGATTTGTTTATATTAAATCTACATCTAGTGATATATAGTAATATTGTACATAAAATGATCAAAAAGTTCTCGGAATGTCCTGTGTTTGATCCATTTCGCTATATTATATATTAAAGGCAATGGTCATAATATTTCACGAGACGTTTCATTCTTTTAACTGAATCTTGAGATATTGTTTTGAATTTAACAGTTTGACTCCTAAATTATATCTGAATTCTATCAGATATTTCGACCTCAAAAGAAATGAAAGAGATTTTCAGATAGCGACTGAATTTATATGATATCAATAGTAGTTAACAGACTCAGATTTACTATGGCAATCTTCGATCAAAATTATTGATGGAATTTAAGCTCAGAGGTAAGATTCGTCCGTCAAGTAACAATAACCCTTGACACTCTCAGAAATGATAGGATATTCCAACTCTTGAATACATTTGAGTCATTCTTTGTTTTCTAATCGTTTCTATTAGATTTTAGCAGGATTTTCTCTACTATTATCCTGGTGAAACATAGTGTTGTTCGGGGTGATATAGGAGTTAGTGGAGACTCTCGTTCATATGGCCTGAACAATCCTATGCTTTGTCCTGACAATAATGAGGAACCAGTGTCGTTCATATGAATATAGGGTTTCTACTAGAAATAGATATGCATCAGCCCTAGTCCCTACTGGTGGACTGGATGTGTACTTGTTAATATTATACTATTATATTAAATCATATTTTTTTGTAATTGTCATCAGTGTTCTTTATTAAATTTTGAAGGATGATAATAATATTAACATCACAGTCATGTAATAATTTTCTTAATTATGCTCAAATTTTTCTGCTCATTGATAAAGATACACTCGAATAGTTCTAGTCAATTTTGCCTATCGTTATTCCTATTTATTAAACTAAGTTATTTATTTCTGAAGCATCAAAATAATTTTTCGAAATAATGAATTATATTTGATAAAGAAACCTCCTCTAAAATGTCATTGACACTATTTCGAGCAACGGTAAATCTTAAAAGTCATTTTCTAGCGTGATAGGGTTAGAGTAAAACCACTTCTCCTCACCCTCAAAATTTCTTTGAAAATGAGATGGTAAATTGTGTCTGCCGATGGTTTCAATATTTTATTAGTATGAATTAGGAATAGAATCATGACACGGCTTTGTAGGTCTGTGATTGGCGGCTCTAACGCACCTCGGAACATCATTAAAACAATATCGTGACCATGACAGACATGCTGTTTTTGTTGAAATTTCAAGTAAAACCTTCAGAAAAGTGGTTTGAAAAAACCATCTGTATATGATTCGATGTGTTCTCATCTATTCTTTCCAACGGAGAAAATTCCTCGTCTCCATCTTGCTACTAGAAAAAGTTATTCGAAAAATTTCCATTGCCATATAATTCTGAAATGGACAACAGTCGCAAGTCGAGTTGAATTTCAACGTATCATTCTGATTTAACATACTTTCATTTTGAATAAAGAGACGAATCTCTAGCTGCAACGCTTACAGTATTCTATGAAGATATCAATATTATTTGGAAATGACATTTATATAAATAAACATGAATAGCAAGAACTGATATTAAAAATTTGTAGTAGCTAAAGTTTATTATGATGAAGAAGTTTTCTATAACGTTTAGATAGTCAATTGTATTTTTTGATTACTGTTAAAATAAGAACGAATTCTCTCTGATTGGAGCAATAGTCATTTAAGAAGTAGCGTACTGTATAAGATATGATGAAAGAGATCTATCATTTTTAATAATTGTCAATAGTGACAAGACGTAGTTAACGCATGATCATATAAACGAATTGTTGCGATTGTGAGCCTTATGAAAGCCCAACAAAGATATAATGAATTATACATTATTCTGACTGATAGCAACGAATGAGCATATAGTAATACAAGAGTCATTAAATAAATAAATATCATATGTAGCACTGATACTTCAGCAGTCTCACTTCCCAATAATTATAAAATATTGAAGAAAAAGAAAGTATTTGTCATTTACTGACCTATAGTTCAGCTCAAGGCAGTACCCAGTCAGAACTAAACATCGGCGTGACCACCGTGACTAACAGCTGGTCACGGTCAGTCACGATAAACTTTCCATGTGGCCATAAAACGGCCAGTTTCTTAAATCTCATGTGGATATTATTAAAGCAATTACGACAACTTTTCTTTGGTAACTTTTTGAGATGTTTCAATTTTACAATTAGTCTGAATGTAAATCACTTTTTATCATTTTCTTACACCACTAATAGCTATCATGTTATAATTTTCACAAATAGAAACAATGTTTATTCAGCGTTTGATGAAACCTTCTACACTAGAACAATAATGCGATAGTGACTTTATATTAAAATGATGGATAATTCGACATATGAGTTAATGTATCGATCAAAGTCTAAGATGAAGTATCCATTTGTTAAGTTCATTTGGAACACAAATAAATTTAATTTTGAATGAGATATTAATTTTAATGCGATTTTAAAAGATTTATTAACTTAATATACTTTTAAAATATGTTGAATCAATTTTTCAAGAGAAAGATGTTTTCGCTCTTTTTTATTGAGTAAAATCAAAAAATCTTTTTTGAATGAGGTGCGATCACCTTGCTGCACACCCTCAGTTACTCACTGTTTCAAAACCGTATAAAACAAATATTCGTCTTCCTGGTGTCAGTGAAGGGTCTAGAACTTTCAAAAAGAAGAGTGATTGTGGGTGAAAACCACTTTTTAAGAATAACTCAAGGTAGTATTAACTCATTTTTCGTCTGCCTTTCTCGAGGAGAACAGAAGCGCTCGTCTCAGAAAGAAAAAGGAGAAGGTGATTGCTTCCCTGTTGAATTCGGCATCAGTAGTGTAGAACAGGCCTATTTGTGTAACAATACATATGTATATGGCTGTCAGAACAATATGGGACTTATGCAAGCAGTAAAATTTCCGTGACTCACGGTCACGATCATGGTCAAAAAATATTGATCACGTCGGTATCTAGTAATAATCAAAGAGACTAATTAGATACCTGTTTTTTACTTTGAAAGGATACATCAAAGGTGGATTAAAAAGACGAAACTCTCCAAGGAATATCACGATCATCACCGCGAATATATATTATAGCGAAATAGAGTAAATGTCATTTCCTTGAACAGAGTACGGTAAATTCTTAGAATTTTTTGATCACCCTATTTATAATCGTCATTATCCGTCAAGAAATATAACTGAATTTTTACCAAAACAGTATTGTAAATTTCTTGTGAAAATTCTATTTTAGTATTGGTAGAATTCATCATTCATTCGTTATTTTTTTTTAATTGAAATTTGCATTTTATTTGGAAGGGTATCAGAATTAAATCCAAAATAGTATTATTGTATATAGATATTACTATAGACAAGACATAATTCTTAAATGTTGATTGGTTGATAAAACTGCAATCAATGTTCTTAGAGCTTTTGATAAAATCAAAGTACATATATTTTTAACGTAGTGATTTGGTGTATATACAATTGTTTGTAGTGAAATTCTAAGACGAATATAATTTCAATATTCTATAAAGAATTGAACCTCGTTATCTCTATTTTCATGATTACTAATCAAATGAAATGAAACTTTGTTGATCATTGTAACTATAGTCACATTTAATTAAAGTATCATATGAAAATGAATTAAATATCAGCAAACAATCATTCTTGTAGAACTCTACAAAATATAAGTAATCTATTCTACTATGCCTTGTCCTACAGGCATCTATGTCAGTGTTGTTTAAAAAATACATTGCTAGATATTATTTTCATTTTGTTAAAAAAACCTTGTTTGAGAGATAAATAACATGCACACATGACAGTATAATAATATCGCTATAGAATGACATAAATATATCAAAACTATCATATAAACCTGTATATTATTCGCTATCTATCGATTATATGTTAATGCACTACACAATGTCATATTCTCTACGCACTGTATACGTCACAAACTAATTCGTGTCATTTAGTCATTTGTATATGTCTAAATATAAAACATGAATGATTTTTGTCTTTTCTTATCATGTATCAATGAATTTTCCTATTAGTATTCTTTTACGTCTATAAACGATTGTGTGTTTATACCTATTATTGTTATCTAGAAAGTGAATACTAATCAAGGTGAAAATCATATATTAAATTGAGTGCTAACAACTAACACAGTAGTAGTATCTAAGTAGCAGATACATAAAAAACATTAGAAACGATAGAACGAGCGTCATTTAGTACAGAATGGTAGACTTAATACAGAGCATATAGACCATAAGGTTAAGAAATTTTAGTCTTTGTTTTTTTCCATGTCGACTACTTTGATATATATATATATTCATCGATAATTCATTTGTAACATTATAATGTCTTTATTTGAAGAGTAACAATTATTCATCACTACTATTATATACGACTGAAACTATTTAGTTAAAAGAATTCTCGTTTAAAAGTCTATAGACAATGTCATACTTTATAGCGTTAAAAAAATACAAAAATGTATTAATAGATTTAATTTTTGAAATACTTACATTCGAATTTCATTTTGTTCAAGTACGATAAAAATAAATCTATTATTGTTATTTATTAATATACATGAATTGTTCACTTGATTATTATTTTTCTTTACAATCTTTTCACTATCGACAAATTTTTTCTCTTCTATCCAATAGATGTTTTTTATTTCGATTTTATTTTTTATTCATTTTACCTTAACAATGAGATGCAAAAAAACAATATTATATATAATGAATATATTCATATTTGATTCTTAGGAATATAAATTCATATATTAAATTAATTTTATATTTTATTTTTATTTGTTTTAGAATTATTTTCAATTTTATTCGATATGTTTCCAAATTGTTCTTTTAGTTAAAATTTTACTATTCGCAGGTTAGAAGATTCGATCATTTTCTATAAATTTATGGATGAAAAATTTCTTTTTTTTAAATTTACATCCAAAATATGAAGAACACGAAAAAGAAAAACATGTGATAGTTTTCTTTTACTTTCGTCTTTTTTTTGCGTTCTATTGTCTTCCATGTGTGTGTGTGTGTGTGTGTTCTTTTTGTAAATTGTCGACAGTAACGACGACATTTCAGCATGTAAAGTTTGATACTTCTTTTTTTTTTTTCTATTTGTGACTCAATGAAAGAATGTTTTTTATACATTCAAATTTCTATATTGATTGATGAAAGTATTTTTTTTCACTATTTGATTGATTGACTATCACATATAACGATAGAAGAAATTGAGTTTATTATACCCTTGTTCTTTCTATTGAAAGTTTTGTATCAGCTTGTAAATTAAGATTCTTTTCATTGATGACAAACAGCTGGAAACGGTAGGTCTTTTTGACTCTTTTTTCATTTTCATTTGCTTTTATTATTTTTGCGCATATTTTATTTCTTATTCAATAGAAAATTATATAGATAAAATTTTTTTTTAGATTATTATGAGATAAGGTGATTATTAATAATTATGGCAAATCAAACGAATGTATTGGCAACAATTGAAGCAAAATTAGAACAAGCAATTCAACGTAAAAAACCACGAGAACAAGTACAATTATTTTTAATTGTATTTTCTTTTCGAAATTAAAAAAATCTATTTTTAGACGGTAAAATTTGAATTAGATGGTCAAGTGCGAGCATGTTGTTTGCCAAAACCATTTAGTTATTCAGATTTACTTAAGTGTATTCAAAATTTATTTGGTAGTCGTACTTTAGCATCAATTGATCTTATTCGATGTTTATTTTCACGAGATGATGCATTACGTTTACCAATTAGAAATGATGAAGATTTAAGTAAAGTAATTGCTATTGCTGATGCAAATGGAACAAATAAACTTAATTTTTCATTAACAAGAAAAAAAGGCCATACACCTTCTCGAATAATGCCAGTTAATAATCATGATGATTCAGGTACAATATCAGATGATGGACAAACTCCTGAACTTGATGATACTAGTCTAGATTCACCACCACCAGGTACAATTGCACCACAAAGACGACGTGCAGCAACAAATACAACAAATGAATCACCAATATCAAAAGATGGAGGACTTTTTATACCTGAATCAGTTAGTTTTATATTTCGATTGAATATTGTATGTTTTTTTGGCTTGTTTTCTAATATTTTTAATAGAGTGATGATACATATTCAAGTGGTGGTTCATCTGTTGCCAGTCGAGAATCAAGTGGAAGTGAACATAATTCAAGACGACGTTTACCAGGTAAATTTTCTTAATTTTTTATTTTAATTCAAATACTTCTTTTTTTTCTCTTAGCTACATCCTTTGTTCGACGTACAACATCATCATCGAATGTAAGCGGTGGTAGTGCGATAAATTCAATTAGTAATTCATCTCACATAAGTTCAGGTTCAAGTGAATCTCTTCGTACACAATGTACTTGTTCTGGTCTTCATTGTAGATGTAAGAAAATTATTTCAAAATAAATAAATCTAATTCCTTTTTTTTTATATTTTAGCTCCACAAACACCTTCTAATTGGAAATTAGGACGAATATTAGGACAAGGTAAATATAAAAAATAATTTATTATTTATTAAAAGTCAAATTTAGGTGCATTTGGTAAAGTTTTTCTTTGCTATGATGTTGATACTGGTAGTGAATTAGCAATTAAACAAATTCCTATTCGTGGACTTAATTCTGAAACATCACGAGTATATTATTTTAAATAAATTAAATTTAAATAAATAAATAAATAAATAAATTTTTTAGGAAGTTAAAATTCTTGAATGTGAAATAAATATATATAAACAACTTGATCATGAACGTATTGTTCGATATCATGGTGCATTACGAACTGATGATTATTTACAAATATTTATGGAATATATGACAGGTGGTTCCGTACGTGAACAAATATTAAATTATGGTGCATTGACAGAACAATTAACAAGAAAATATACAAGACAAATACTTGAAGGTTTGGTATACTTACATGAAAATCGTTATATACATCGTGATATTAAATGTAAATAGTTTTTATTAAAAGAAATAATTAATTTGAATTCTTCTTTTTTAAGGTGCGAATATCTTAAGAGATATATCTGGTAATATAAAATTAGGTGATTTTGGTACGTCAAGACGACTTATTGCGATAACTAATCAAAATCAACCGGATTCGGGAACAATTGGTAAGAGAATTATTTTTAAAATTTAAAAATGAAATATCGATTTTTCTTTTGTTTTTTTTTAGGTACAGCTCATTGGACAGCGCCAGAAATAATTCAAGGAAGTATTTTTGGACGTAAAGCAGATATTTGGTAAGATATTTAAATAGAAATTTAGAGAAAAATTTATTATTGTTATTTATTTAAGGAGTCTTGGTTGTACAATTGTTGAAAGTAAAGAGAAGAATTTGTATAAATGAAAATTTTTTTATTTATTTTAAAATTTTTAGTGTTAACTACAGGACCACCATGGCAAAATTTACAACCAATTGCAGCTATATTTCATATAGCTACTTGTGATAAACCTGAGTAAATAAAATTCAATAAAAATTTAATAATATTTAGTTATTATTGCAAATTTAGATATAAATTACCAGACAATGTTTCTAATTCAGCAAGAGAATTTATTGATGCATGTCTAACAAAAGATTATCATCAACGTCCAACAGCCTCAGAACTTATACATCATTCATTTTTAATTGATTTTCATTCTCATCATAATCATTATCCTCATGAACAACAACAACCCATTAATCTCACAACAACGGAATTTTAAAAAAAAAGTTTATTTTGTTTTTTATTTTATTTTATTTTATTTTATTTTATTTTTTTAAGCAATCTCATTAATTGTTCATATTTCTGTTGTATTTTTTCATTTATTAGTAGATGTCATCATTTAAAAAACTATTCGAACAATTCGACATGAGAAACAAAAAAATTTATATTCATTGAATGTATATGTATATTTGAATTGGATAATGATGATATTCAATGTATTGTTTTATTTTTATTTTATTTTTTGTCTTTAGTTATTTCATGAAAATAAATAAATTGAAATTAATTTATTTTTGTTTATAATAATGAATCGATAATATAGATCAAAATAGTTTTTATATTAAAAAATATTTCGATTATATTTTATTGCTTAATGATAAGTCAATCAGATTTTCAGCCACTTGATCTTGAATCAATCTGAAAGAGATTGCCTATTTTTTTTTTATTTCACAAAGATATGAAACCTCTAATCTTGATCTCTTTCGGAATGATACAAGATTAAGTGGTTAAAATCGGAGGTATCAGAACAACTCTCATAATTCGTGAACGAAACAAGCTAAATATGTCATCACATTCTTGAACATTAACTTTCAAACAAAGTCACGGATGTACGACACAAACTTTCTTCAGTGCAGTATAATAGGACACTACAACATTTTTTTTCATTGGATTCTTTTAAAAGATGTAATTTAAGCGCCACTATTGTAATCTAATGGTTGGATATATTTAGGATTATGTGGACAATTTCAGTCTAATGCGCCTTGTACTTTGTTGCATATTTTTTAAAATTGTTTCTCAGAACAGTTGCATACATTTTGTATTTCCAGAAAACTGATTTAATATGTAGAAAAATTCATGTTGCTCTCTTGTATGTATAGAATGATCAAGTATCTTCGAATGATACAGCTCGTATTCGATTTTATTAGTTTCAATAAAGATATCTCGTTATTGAAATCGCTATCTATTTTAATAGTCCTTCTACTGTTGTAAGTAAAAATTTCGGTTGGAAGCATATAAGCATAATTGAAGTAAATTTCTATTGAACATAACAATGATTCGAGAACGTTAACAAATCAATAGCAGAAGACAAATGCTTATTCAGATTTATTGTGCTACTCGTGAAAGTTATTTTAAAACAAAAGGCAATCCTTTCGGGTATCGAATATTATAAGTAATAATTAGTCATTACTCTACTATGTGTTCCCAACATAATAGAGTAGTCAAATATCTATGTATGAAAGACCGATTCATCATTACAACTACTTCATTAAAATAACCCCTGTGGCAGAAGTCTTTGTACAAAATTTTTATTCATTTTTCAGTCATCTAAACTTAATTAGTGAGGATCAAAATATTTCTCTCACTTATATTTGATTGATGATAAGCCAAAATTTTAACATAGTTGAAAATAACGTTTGCACAAAAAGTCATCTTCAACTGTTGTAAGTCGTCAGAATCAGTCATGTCGTCTCTTCTCTAAGATATATTTAGAATATAAATTTTGCTCAAAGTTGACTAGTTGTAAATTATCACTGAACAGAAAGGAAAAATGACAAGTTTTCTCCTTATTGACTATTTGTGTAGGTTATATTTTTAAACAATCCTGAAAGGGTATTTATAGGTCTAAACTCAAATGAATAATAGGTTAACAACATTTTCCTTAGAATTGATCAGTAGGTTAAATATTATTCTGTGAAGAAATCAGTGTTGCTGAAATGTTCTATTTTTATTACAACAGATTTTGTATCTTTACTTCTACATGTAAAATCAAAATAAATAGCATACTTTGCAAAACTGACTGATACAAATCTTTTTTTATTTTACGTTAGATAGATTTTAATCAAAACATAAAAATATATTCAATAAAATTATGCACAAATATTATTTTCGATTATGTTAAAATTTTGGCTTATTCTTAATCAATCATACGTAAGAGAAATGTTTTGATCCTCACTAATTAAGTTTAGATGACTGAAAAATGAATAAATATTTTGTACGAAGACTTTTGCAATAGAGATTAAAAGTTATAGACCTACGTCGGAGTCAGTTAATCTCCTCCTCAAGAATGACTTTTT
>JAJEKB010020521.1:37635-108799 GCA_022393335.1 Macrotrachela quadricornifera | reverse complement strand
TCGAAATACTGTCATTCAATTTTTAGGTATATACCATGCCATAGGGCAAAATTCCAGTAAAATGCCTATAACTCTGGACAGAAGGTCTAAGGGGATTTAATCTTTTGGGGGTTTTCATACCTCATTGGGGTCTATCTTATGCACAAAGTCCGAACTCAAAAGGGTTTGGACAGTTGGCGATGTTCCCTCGTAAGAGCCAATAAACATCCTGAAATTTTCAGACAAAATGAATGCATCCTTCTCAACATATTGAATTTTCAAAAACTGACGGTAACTCGATAAGATAATTGGCAGAACCTCAATTTATTGTGAAGCTAATATCTTAAGAAAGATGCATTCATTTTGTCTGAAACTTTCAGGACATTCTAGTGCCTCTTAGATCTCTTTATGGGCCAAATTTCATATTGAAATTCGTTAACTTTGTTTTATAGGTAAACTACTGGCCTACGGCAAAGATTCAGTAAAACGGTTATGACTCAGCCCCACAGGTGCATGAGCCCGAATCTTCGTAGGACTACGCTAATGCCGAGGTCTCCTACTTATGGCCAAAGTATGAGCTCAAAAGCGGTAAATCACTTCGGGCGATTCCCTCATGAGTTCGCAAATGCATTATCGTTTTTTGTGATATTTTAATTCTGAAAATCAATTTTTATAATAACCTATGGTAAGCTTGTCATATTATCAGTCTCATCCACTACTTTTTTAATGTATATTCATTCTGTCAGTCGAGGACTAAGTGAATCCATACGTGATGAACATTACCTGTATATAACAGAATGCGAAAGAAAAATCAGTTCTCCAGATAATGACAGAAAGAGAATGAGTCATTAGAGAATATAAAAAAAATCATAAAATAAATGACATTCCTGATAGAAATAGACTGAGAATAGATATTCGTCTGTAAAATGTCGTAGTCGAAATATTTTTAGGAAAAAGCTTACGTAACTGACTTTATATCGAGCTATTATCACCAAAGACCGGTATATAGTGTAAATACCAAAAAAATTAAAAAAAACAACTTTCTTATATTTTCCGATGAGACAGTCTCCGCCAGTCATTCTATAATTGGAGTCTATGATGTTGAAAATAATTTTATTGCAGAGTTCATTCAACTATCTCTGTGATGTAAAAATCTCGTCCATTCATTCATACAAACTATATTTTCGTACGGTTGAAACAAACCACTGTTTATGCCCATAGAATCCATTTGGAACGACATTCCGAAATAATCAATAGAAAAAGTTATCTCCAAAAGCTTTCATGGATATGAATAAAGAAAACAAATTTGCATTGAATGAATCTATTTTCAGTAGATTCTAAACATAGTATTAATATTCTTTCATACTAAAAACTAATTTGGAAAAAAGCAATATTCATAATGAGCATATTCCATAGTGAGAGTGCAGGTGAAAGAATATACGTCATAAAATTTAGTGTATAGGACATAGAAATAAATAAGCAAAAATGGTACAAATCAATGTTTTGCATGTCTCGTCTCGCATCAGTATAAATCTATGTTTGCATAGTTTCAATTTAATGTTTGCTTTCGATATCATCTTCATTTTGGGCTGTTGCACTGTCGGTTTCTTCTTCATCTTGGAACGATCGCTCACGCGTCTCTGGTAGAGTAGCAATCACACAAGCCAATATTACAGTCAGTCCAGAATAAACATAATGAGTAATTTTTTGATGTGTTTTGCCGACTGTAGTCTCAATTATAGGTGCTAACATCGATCCAAAACTACCAACAAACACAAATACACCATTAGCTAAACCTCGCATATATGTTGGGAAAAGTTCGGGAACATAAAGCCACGAAACTGATACAGCACCACTAACGGAGAATTTTCCTACTTGAGAAATCACAGTAGCTATAAGCGGATAAGATTCCATCACGAAAGGAATTATCAGTACGGAAACTGCTGTCAATAAAGCAAACATAATCAGTGAATATTTGCGTCCCAGTTTTGTGATCATTACAAGACCAGCAGCCAAATAGCCAAGGCCTTCGACACCAGCTCCAATAATAAAGTTTGTATAAGGACTTACAGCTTCATTCATTGCACCGAGTCCATAGGAAATTTTAGTATATAATAACATAGTGACAAATTCGATACAACCGCACATGATTAACCTAATTAAAAAACGTAAAACCTTTACTCTTCTCCTTGTCTTTGTCTTGTTTTCTGTTTCTTCAGTAGCACGACATTCTTCAATCAGTCTAGTATAATGTGGATACCACTCACTTTCTTCACGACGATTGACTTTAGCAATATGTCGTAAACAAATTTCAAGTTCATCGTATTTCTTTCGACTAAACAACCAATAGGGTGATTCTGGAAGGAAAAAGAGATAAGGAACAGTGACAGCAAAATAGGCACTCATCAACCATTTGAGATTGAGCCAATTACGTGATGCATAAGCAAAGCCAGTGAATATAATTTCTCCTATTGTATATGCAACCATCGAAACACCACCAGCAAAACTTGTGTGTGAAGAAGATGTCAGTTCCATAAGAAGAAGAAAAACTATACCATAGGGATCTATACCGGATACAATTTGATTGATGATCAAAAGAATAAATCTGAAAAAGATCAATATTTGTTTTATCATAGTACTATGCTTTTATATTTATATATACCTGGCATTAACACTCATATTGACAAATTGCATGAACACTTGAGTGATAGCAGTAATCGTATAAAGTCCCAAGCTCAATACTTGTAGAATCCTTCTCCGTCCAATTCGGTCACTAATCGGTCCAGTAAGTAATACTGTGAATCTACATGATAAAATTAAAATTTTCATTGGATCAAAGGCAAAAAATTAGAATATTTATTTCTTACGTTCCAATCTCGTAGACTGTCGACATCCATGTTTTCTTTATTGCATTCTTACACACAAATTGTGCTTCTTCTGTGAATGTTTTCCCATAAACACTTCGATCAAAGACAAAATCATTGCATTCAGATCCATTCCTATATGTGCAATCAGACGACGACAGTAGATACCTATCAATTAACTGTTGATGAGTAGCATTAATTGATTGATATTGATTATCATCGGGCCACACATCTGATGGAAGTCGACATCGAAAAGAGGGCTCGGCAAGACCAAAAACATAGTAGAATCCGGCCATGCCACTGCTGAAATTGAGCAGACATAAAAAGCAAAAATGTATCAATTGATATCGGTTAAAGTCGCCACAACGTCTTATCACATTTTCCAAGGATACTTCATCCATGGTTTCAATACTGTCTACCATTTTAGTACTTAAAATGTGAAAAGGTTAGTAGCTGTACTTTTTCAAGTGCATCATTAATTTTATCTTTATTTGCGCCTTATATTATTGATCAGATCGTGTTTAAGTCCTTATTCAACATAAAAATATGTTACTTAACTCGCATGTTTTATTAATAAAGATCACCACATCGCGTTAAATATCTTTTTGTTCTCTTTTCTTCTTTAGTTTGAATTTGTTTCACATTCATCCGAATCAATATTTACTCGTTGCTTTACTATAGGGATTAGTATCGCATCTGTATTTCTGTAAATAGTTTTTATGTCACAATGCATCTAAATCGCGCTTCATCTAGGTGCAAAATGGAAAAAAAGCAAACCTATCAGTACATAAAAAAATATTTTACTAGAAACATGCTTTTAAATAAAATCACGTATAAATGTAATTGAACAGAAACATAATCAGATACAATATATTAACATTTAAAATAACACTATAATCTATCTTAGCTTTGATTTGTAGTTTATCATTGATATCCTCCAATATTGGTCTTCACTTTACCATAGACGAACAAAAATTTGGAATGATAATGTATCTGTATACTTAGATCTGACCAAAAATTCTAATTTTGTTAAAAAGAAATACGAAGATTAGGAGATCTTTCTAATTTTACTTTATCAAATGTTGAGGATAGTTGCCATAATTATTTATATGAGGTTTAATTCTCTCTAACGATTTGTTAAAATTTCTTTTGAAATTTTTTCGAAAAAATTTTAAGTACCTTGGAAACCGTATGACCTAATCATATTTCAATTATTGTAAAAATTTAACAAAATTTTCTTCGGTGATTTCAGTTGCATTCTAATACAACTAGCGACAGAATATGAATTTATTTTAGATAGATTAGACGTAAGTCATTTGATGCTAGTTAGCTGATTGAAGATGAATCATCAAAGATTATTGCACATGGCAATAGATTTTAACTAAAACTTTGTTTGGTATATTCTTTAAAACAAATACTCCTAAATGTAACTGAAGACAAGATTGCAGACCACCAGTATTATATTGAAAATTGTCCGAAGCCTTTTTTTCTAATGAAATATGGCAATAAATAGAGACATTATGTTCAAAATGTATAAAACTGTTAAATGACCATCATTGACTTCACACTCACCCAATGCTATTAATTTTTCGACAGAAGAAGGCATCAATATAATGCCATATTCACTATATGCACCAGGCCTGATACTAAGTAGTTTTTGGCCAACTACTTCTATCGAATATAATTTAACTAGTTAAATAAATGAAATATGATCAGGTCATGCGATTCTCATGATACCTAACAATTTTTTCGAAAAAGACTTTAAAAAAATCTTAACAAATTGTTAGAGAGAACTGAGCTTCATATAAATGATCATGACTACTATCCTCAACACTTGATAAAACAAAATTAAACTTATCTCCAAATCTTTATATTTCTTTTTAACAAAATTAGAACTTTTGGTTAGACATAAGTAAAATAAGATACGTAAACTAGTAATTAAGGTGTAAATACACATACCATGACGTCGCATTTAACCATAATTACTATCAAATGAAAAAGAAGCTACCTATGCATTGTGACTACACGTCTACTCATAAACACATGCATTCAGACATAAGTGTCAAAGATGCAACCTGATTTTAGTTGATGAATATTTTACGTTAGAAATTCATGTGTTATGAATGCATGACTAAAATAAAATCAAATGAATCGATAATTGAAAGAATAATTAACTCAACGAAGTAATCAATAAGCTCACAAAGAACTAAAAATTACTTTTCATAATAAAAATGTCATTATTATTTACAAACCAGTTAATTGAATTATATTATGAATTCGATATTAATTTTCTTGTTTAAATTATATTATGAAATGAGAAAGTATATATAATGCACCGCACTGCTTAATTATTTATGCATAAAAAAAATGTTTACGATAATTATTCAACAATCTAAAAAAGTTTTAGTGACCCATAATAATTTGAATGCTTCACTTATATTCGATAAAAGTTGAAAACTGAAATGATAGATCCTATATTAATGTTTCAGTCTATTAAAATTAGATATTTTTCTTTGTTATGTATTAATCGATAAATAAAAAGAATTATCTGTCTCCTAGTAGTAATCCATTGTAACATGTCAACGCTTCAATTGACATGACTTTATGGTTGATTATATCGCTAAAACTTGAAAGTGTTCATTTTCAGTACAGACATGAGGTTGATGTCCGTATTTGAAAAATATGAAGAAACAAGAAATGTTGACATATAGTTATAAAGCGTTTCTAAACGACAGTCTATTTATATTGTACTGCAAAAATGAAAAACAAATAAATCTTTTCTAATTGATCCGCTTTGTTCTAAACAGTTGCACTGGTTATCTTCAACGTAATACAATAAGAAACAATGTGACAATCAGTAAGTAAAATATAGAACTTATTATACGTACATGGTAAACAACATATCATTGACAACAAGGACAAATAAATGAGTTTTCTAACTTCTCTCAACTTAAATGACTGAAAATTATTTTCTTATATCGAAAATATAGTTACCAAAAATCTTTTTAATACATTTAACTTATGCATGCGCAATATATTTAGAATACAAATCAGTTAGTAAGAAATAATTTCCAATCACTCAATGCAATGGTAGTTACAATTAGTTTCATTAATTCATTCAAGACAAGAAAATGTCAGTTTCTCTGAAATATAGGCAGCCTTATTTAAAATACAAGCTGATGATATCAAAAGAATAATATAAAGATCAGTCATATGTCGAAAAATACCTAAAGTTTAGATAAAATCATTATTATTGATTGAAGTGTTCAAACAATTAAATCTCGATAATATTAGAAAGAAAATTCATGTCTACTTGAAAATTTAGTTCTTACAATTGACAATCACTAATTGCATCAAAAATTGGATTGTCTACCTAATTTCTTATCAATGTAGGAAAAGTTCAAATTTTAATTTACATCCATTAGAATGTTTGGTACAAAATATATGGCTTACTTTCTTATAATATTATTTATAAAGTAGTAGTTTTGCCTGGCAAAATCAATTTAGTCTGTCATATGTTTGATGTTATATAAAAATTTATTTAACATTAAAAAGCACGTTTTATACCTTGATGACAAAGTTATTATAGCAATTAATTTATTTGGCACATAGAAAAAGTTCAAATTAAAATCATGAAATTTTTTATTAATAGTAAAAGTTGAACAATTATTCTCTTTGAAAAAAAAAGTCAACATTATAATTCAATAGAATTATAAAATATATTTCCTGTTAAACATTTAACCAAAAAAATTAATATTTACATCGTTATGAAAGCTTTACTAATCGACTAACTGCTCATTAAATAAAGCAACAGATATGAAGAATAAGTATATAGATAATCAATTTAATTATTTCGTGCGAATCTGTGTAATCATAGCGTCAAGAATAAAAAATACTAAAAGATTATTGAAATATTATTTATTTTTTATTCTTTTTTTTCTATTAAATATCTAAAATTTCATATACAAGAATATCAAAAAAAAAAAGAACAGATGATTTGTCTTGACAATTGTATCATCTGCGGTAAAATTGATCTGTAGCATCGAAGATAAACATTCAAATTTGTCTTATTCATTAAATCAATAGCATAAAAATGTTGAACTTCTAAAGAAAATATTTATGGGTACTCCTTCTCTTTTTTAACGAAAATAAAAAAAAATGATTTGTTTATGTGTTTTAAAGATACGCTGGATGCTGGACTTTCATTCTTCGGTTGAACGAGCTCAGTCGGATCTGGCATTGATTTTTTATTCGATCTTTACGAAAGGCTGATATACGAAAAATTGTCAAAATTTTACTCTCTTATAAGAAGTAATAGAAGGTTTTCATAACAACTAGTTCATAGAATCGCTAAAAAATAAATGTTCAACTTTATAAAATTATTTTTAGTTGTTCTCAAAATCAGTTTTTCATGCATAGTGCTCAATTATACAATGAACAACCGCCCTCTTACTTTATCAGATCGAACTGAAATTTTGACCATAGATACTTGTCCGCTTTCATTTTTGACTTCTCCATCCAGATTTATAGGGTTCACAAAGGCCATAACATTGACCTTGGAAGAATCCTCTCGATATTTTTTTTATAAAAAAAAATGTGAGATTTTAGCGAAAGCTCAAAATTACTTCTCATATATAGTCATAGGTATCTGCAAAAAAATTTTCAGCCCAATCGGACGAGGTTTGATGTCATCATACAGTCGCAAGGTGAGACCCTATGGAAAACTAAAGTTTGCCAAAAAAATCCTAAAAAGACCTTTTGTAAAAATATTTTCCTTGGAAACATATCTCGTTATTTGATGTGCTCTGTCTGTGGTAAAAATTTCAACCCGATTGGCCTCACCGTCTTCAAAATCTAGATATGGTCGAAAACGGGGAGGTACTCTTAATACTTTCCTGTTGTGTTTGTCTACCCTCATCCTTAAGATAGGTGAGATTAGAATAGGGAAGTATCAAATATCTAAAAACGGAAGTAACAATAACTCGTATATATAACATGAATACAAGATGTATGGTAAGATTTTTTCATGCTCCAATCATTATTTAGTTTCATGATTTACACCAACACTAAAAAATATTTATTTATTTGAAGTGTAAATTTTATAAGATAAAAGTTTGTGGTTTTATACAATTTCTCTGGAAAGAATTTTGACGAAAAAGATGATTGGATCACATGTTTTATTCAAATTATGATTGGTTGTTGTTTGCTCCTGTAGCGTTTACGAGGAAGAACAACTGCTATGACGCCGAATGAAAAGAGGAAGCTCTGACGCTGTTTTTTTCTATTGTAGGATAAAATTTAACGATTTTTAAGTGATTTATCTATAAAAAATTAAATTTGTTTAGTTTAAAAAATTTTTAAACACCATCTATAAATATTTAAGTTTCATTTGAACTTCATTGACTATTATAAACGTGTAAGTTGGAAGAAAATAATAGGAAATTTTCCCTACAATACAAGATTTTTTCGTTTCCATTTTTGTTTTACCTTGAAAAAGGATGAATAACTCTAAGTTCTTTTTTTGTCCTTTTAATATCATTCTTCAGCATTGTACAATGTATATATATATTCATATATAAATCAGTAATTAATTAATTGATTGGCCCGTACGTTTTTTTATGCTTATAGATTGACCAATCGACATTGCTATAAATTGGAAAGAAAATAATGAATGTATGTTAATTTATAACATAATAAAATTGAAAAAAAATAGTCGTTTGTTTATCATAGACCAATGTTCAACCCTTGAATGTTGGCCTTGTTTTTATCAGCGAACAACGAGGACAAGTAGTTTAACTTGCAAAATAATAATTAATTTTGTATCTTTTTTTCTCTTTTTTTAGCATGAACATTATATGACAAGACACGATCACAACAACATAATGCACAGTATGATAATATCTAATTTATTAACAAAATATATACTGATATCATATTATTTTCAAGAGTTGATATTATATTATAGTCCAATTTAAATTGAATTTAATTTCATTGTAAATTTATCACAGTTCATTGACCTTCAAAACAAAATAACAATCATGAAAAAATATTTTGTTCTATATTTTAAAACAGATTGGTCTATAAATGATCTAAAATTGATAAAAAAAATCAACACTATTCTGATGATATACAATAAATAATAATATCAACTCTTATTAAGACTAATTTTCTCAGTATTTTTTATATTTACGAGATACTAAAACTGAAATTTTGTTGAAGATAAATATGGATATTCTATTTCTAATTAACATTTCTAGTTAGAATATTAAAAATGTAGTCCTTAAATTCGAACGTCCAGTTTTAATTATACACAATACAAAAACAAAACTAGTTCATCTATTTTTTGTATAAAAAATTTATTTACTTCATAAATTTTAATACGATCGATCTGATATTAGAATTTTGCTATTTTATACAATTTAGACACATCAATTATAGTTTTGTCAAATATTTTTATAAAAATTTTTGTTTCACTTCTTCATTATTATAGAATATCTCTTTTTTTTCTGTATACGCAAGCATTAATATGTTCTAAACACGATGAATAAGCATTCTCTTTCTTCCAACATAGTTTTGGTTGTTTTTTTCCAACTTTAATACAACGTATAGATTTGATAGTATTGACAATGAATAACTACAGTCTCCGTTTTCATACTAAACATTAGTATCAGTATCAAGTCAAATAACTTTGTATTTAATCATATGTCTTTAATTTTAATTAAGACATAAAGTTCGATTGGATAAAGATAAGAATAGGGCAAATCCAAAGATTTTTAAATATTGTACTACTATATATTAACTGTGGAAAAAGGTTCGTTATACTGCTAATCTAACATCAAATGTATTATTCTAAACGCTTGAAGTTAAAATTTGATTGCTTTTTAGCAAGTTTATTTTGTACCTGGTCGGAACTTAATTTATGTCATAACACTGATTATTAATTTAAATCTATAGAAAACAGATGTTTAGAAATAGCGATTTTTTTCATAGTGTAAAGAAACAGAGATAAACAATGATATTAGAGTTTCTAAGAAACCAAATACAGTATCTTTCAGATCCCAAACGAATTTGTTAAAGCTAGTTTTTGAGATTGTCATCTTAAAGACCGTGAAATTCGAATTAAAATAAAGGATGGTCGAGTTTTCTCTGATGTTTCCTTGAAAATTTATAAATATCACAAAAATCATTAAAAGAAAACGATTTTTAGTGGGTTTTAAAGAAATTTCTTTTTTTTTAATGATTTTTATAAATTTTTGAGAGAAGGTCATAGAAAACTCGACCATCCTTTATTTTTATTCGAATTTCGTGTTTTTTAAGATGACAATTTCAAAAACTAGCTTTAACAAATTCCTGGAGGATCTGAAAGATACTATATTCGATTTCTTAGAAGTTCTACCATCTTTGTTTATCTATGAAGTCATGGCATAGGACACATTTGTTAGAAAACTTCATTGGCTATTAAAATTATTAATTGGATTAGAGTTAGAGGCTTTTGTTATATTATGAAAAAAATCAAAAAATCTTCGTTTCTAAACTTCTCTCTATCACTATAACAAATCACTTGCATTTTAATTGTATTCTCATATATATGTGATTCTTGTTTGAAATCATACAATATAGTTTATAAATTTTTGTATTTTCATTGCAGACATTCATTCAACAATGACTTCAGATTTAATTGACGATTGCATTTGCCTCTTATCATCAATAATATTTGATTCCAGACATGATCGATGGAACATTGTCGAGCAGCATATGGCTTGTAAGTGTACTAAATATTAATTCCAATAGTAATCAAATTTATTATGAATTATGCTTAAAATTTTGATGAAAATATCATGCTATAGGAATAATTGATAGTATAACACTATAAATTTTAATGCTGATACGCTTCTCATCTACTACAAAGGAAATATTTGTAAACAATCCACTAGCATTGGAATTTGAAATATATGGGATCGATTTTGTTAGATGTCCCTACTAGTAATACCATTTGTTTTTAGAAGTATCATTCATTTTTGATCAGAGTCTCAAGTAGATATGAGACAGTACTACTTCCAATTTTTTTTGGATCTTGATAAGTGTGATTCAGTTCTTCTCTCTCTAATTTCGCTCTAGAGAAAATAAATTTCAAATCTTTGCACAAAAAAACTAAAAAATATTTCTAAATTTTCATCATTGATTTTAGTCAGCTCTCTTCTGAATTAATATTATTCATATGAAAATTCATTCAAAAGCAATAAAACATCTAACTATAATCTATTGTTCTAATCTCACAAGTATTATTAATCAAATAATAGATATTTACTCATATTTCTGTTAGTTGTACTATTTCTGCATTATTGTCGATTATGAAAAAGATGGAGACAAACTAAACTTCTGTTTTTTTTTCTTAGAAAATCTTTCCTCATATATAATAATTTTTTATATAAAAGAAAAACAAAAGAAAATGTTCAACAAACTCTCATACAATGTGATAAACTGATTTTCTATGAACTTTTTACACTCAACTTTCTTCTTAATTACAAAAATAAAACTTTTATAATTAAGAATAAAAAGTTTTACCTTTGATAAATCTTGATTAACTATTGGATGAAGTTAATATTGGTTGATTAAACTGTAAATTGAAAGGTATTCTAGTAATTACAACGAATCATTTGACGTTATTTTTATTTTTAATGAAAATTTTTGTGAGGTACTACGTCTCATTTCTGATAAAGTTTACACGTCATTGTGACTTTCTATGACGCACATCGAATTATATGTGAATACTAATTTTCTCTGATTCTATTCTTCGTATTCGATATCATTATACGTTGTCTTTCCTTTTTTTTCTATTTCCGTATAGCATACTAAATCAATATGAAAATTTTCTCTTCTTACATAAACAATATTTAATGACATCATAGCAATAAAAGACACTTACAATGAATAAATAAGTGACTAGTTTTTCTAAGCAAAGTCACTTTTGCGTCAGATACATCATTTGTGCCATAAAACTTCTCAAAAATTAATAGTCAAGAATATGATCGAGAAAAAACAAACAGCAACAGAGTAAAGTAAAGTAGAATAAACTAATAGAACTCTTAAAAGTCTGATTACTTATTTTTTTTTATAATTAAATATTAATATTAATTTGATACACTATAAGCAATACATTCGCTCACATATGTAAAAACTTTACATTTTTTGTGATTATTTTAGCTCAACATATTGAGTTCAGTACCACTGTTGAAGGTAAGTACTAAGTGAAATATAGAGGTGTATGGGATCCAGCTTCTTTGACTTTACTTCTACTAAATCCTTTTCTTCAAATTTTCATCAGTTCTGTTTTCTTTGATATGATATAGAGAAAAATTCGTTCAACAATGGTAAAATATTTATAACTTTATCTCTGGCAATTGTTTCTCTCATGAATACGCTATTGTTTAGAATAAATTTTCAATTTTGCTCTTGCATACCTCTTTTTATCCGAAATCTATTTCTGCTATTAAAATATTTATTTTTTTTACCTTTAGTGTCTCCTTGTTTGATATCACCGCCCAGTTTTATATCGTTTGGTGTACAAGTAACATCAACTGTAAGTAAAATATGTTATTGTTTTTCTTCTAAACATTCAGAGACAAAGGAAGAAGTATATATTAATTATCTTAACACAAAATGAAATAATTGGAGAAAATCGTTGGGATTAATAACGGTGCAATTTTCATTAAATTATGAGAACATGAAACAGCTGATGATATACTTATCTTCGCATTTTACAAAAAATTAAAAATGTGCTTCATAACCCAAAAATGAAGAGGCGAATTATATGTCTAGTCGTTTGTCTAGCCGTATTGACACGACATGTGTAGTTTTTGTCTGAAACAATTCTAATACAGGACTAGTGTAAAACATGCCACGTCCTTAACTTTTATTTCGATTCCGCGAATAACGAACATTACTCTGTTATTGAGATAGTATAGACTGATATCAGGTTATCGCCAAGTCATGGTCTGTCACCAAAATATTCGTCAAATATTGAATATTACCAAGTCGAATGTTCGAACTCATTTTTTACTTTCTTTTTTATTATTCTTCAATTCTACTGAATAATTTGAATGGGATTGTCAGACAATAACCTAACCGTATCAATTAAGTTCAGTTAGTTTTTGCTTATTTAGGATACTCTAATAATGTATTAAGACGGATTTGTTCGCATAATCATAGCATAAAAGCATCTAGTCATCGAAGATCTGTGCTTTGGAGACAACATGAATTATTCTCTTGTCTTAACTATTACAAGCCATTGTTTCTTGTAATAATTTAAAAAGAATAAAAGAGATTTATATATTGCAATGAAACAGAGTTTACGATTTATATTTGTTTAAATTGCTTGATTTATTGCGTTTTTCCCATAATATTTAGACTCCTATTATGTATAACTATTTAATGAATTTACATCAAACGCTATAATGATGAATGTAATAAAATAAATTCTTAAAAAAGGGTTCAGTTTACAATGAACACAAAAATGACGTCTACCTGTGTTACCTATTCTACTATTTTCATATTTAGAATCGATATTTCTCATCTGTAGTTTCTTTTCTGTCTTTGTCTTTATTCATCAATTTTCATGAAAACTCAGTCAAATAACAACTTTCGATAAAACAAAAAAAATATTATAATTATTGCTTTAATGTACTATATATTCGATTATAAAATATGCTTGATAAATGAAAGTACTTCTTAATATTTGAAAAATCTATGCATACATATTTCCTACAGATACTTCAAATATTAAGAATCAGTTTTAGACTTTCTCTTTTTTCATTACAACTCTCTGATGATTTAAAAATGAAATAGCGAGAGATAGACATGTTGAAATATTCAGAATCACATTTTCTATCCGTTATTAAAAGATGTTATCAAGTTTTTAAGACATGTTTATTCATAACTATATTGATAAAATGTCATCCAAAAAAATACGTTCTGCACATAGATTTTGTTTTAATAAGATTACTTAACTTTTATGCTACTACGACTAAAATACTTTTTCATGAATTATTGACTGTTATTAATTTGATTAGTTTTTCTTCAGCCTAACTCTACAAAATCTATCAGCCACCCAAATTATCATCAAGTCATAAAATATTTGATAGGTAGAATTCAAACTATAACTTATGTAATAATAATTCTTCTTTTTTAAATTGTAGATGAGACAAACTTATAATGAATGATTGTCATTCGTTCGTTCCAGAACGCAAAAAACTACGCATAGATATATGCTTCTATAGATTTTAATGAGAATGAAAGGAAAAAGAAATGTATATATAACATACAGTGTATATGCTTTTTCGTTCGTTTTTTGCCTTATCTTAAGGATGAATCATAATAATTGCGTATTTAATATTTCGTAAATATATCAAGAGATAAACGTATAACCCTGATTTCTTGTTTAAAAGATATGCCGTGAAAATCTCTACGAAAACTGTATGAACAAATCTCTATTCACTGTTTCTGATGGTATCTTCTATGCTCAAAATGAACAGATTATATGATGGCGTTATGTCTCACTGTATTTAGTGTAATAAAAACATTTGGAAATTATTTTTTTGTTTTGCGATAGACGTTTATTGATATATTCACCAAATACTTAATGTCATAATCATTATAACTCACCCGGTATGTGTATATCTAAGGCGCCAAGTCTCCTTACAAGTTAATATTCTCGTTTCTATTATTTTTAGATTCTTGCCATTCAAATAAATTATGCAAGGTTCTTCTGTATATTTCAACGTAAAAATCTTGCAAATTAGATCTGTTTTTGTTTATTGTGGTCTAGGCTCATTTCTTAGATAATTTGTCAAGACTTTTGTGAAGCGATAAAACGAAGGATCAGCTAGTAGTAGTACCAACGACTGATTCCGAGCGCAATTTATCTCTCCACACTATAGAAACTTTTTCGAGGAAATTTTATGAAAGATTGTATTTTTTTTAAACTGACGATTACAAACATATATAATCTGTTTACTTTTTTAATACCCTAAGAATCTTTTAACATCATTCAAGGTTGAGAATATTATGAATCAATGCGTGCATCAAAACTGCTACCAGTGTTTTTCTTCACGTGGAACTCTACTGAGATGATCATATACAAACGAACTCAAGTTATAAATTCGTCTATGAAAAAGTAGGAAGAGTGTTGTGTCTTTTAATTACAAATACATCGATCAAAGACTATTCATAATCCTTGACTAGTAACAGATCAATAATATTTGCGTCGCATTAGTTGTATAATTAACATCATGTCAGGCAATGAAAATAAACTATATATCAAATACACTATATAGATTAGCATCATAATTAAACAGCAAAATAACTATTCGGCCTTGTCGAAATATTTACAAGTCATTTTTCAGGTAAAATTGATGAAAAAAGTGTAAGCAGACAAAAACATATTTTCGGTTTATTTCTGCTACACAGTAAAGGACATCATACTGTTTTATCACATATTTCACGCATGAATAAACGAACGTTGGAAAAAGGCAGTTTCAACAGAATAGTTTTTTGATATCTCCTACATATGTCTGTTCATAGAGAAATTTTAATATATTATCTTATAATTCAATAAATAAATATACTTGTTTGAATTAAGAAATTGTCATAATTTAATAACCTTAAATTTCTATTGAATATAGTCACTTGTTACAAAAAAGATTTATAAAACCTATTACACATTTCCTAGTGAAACAATGAGACAGATATTCTCTCGATATCATGAAAACAATGTTCAATTTCTTCTATTTATGTAGATATGAAAATGTTGATTTTTGTTTTAGGGAACTTAGCTCTAAGCAACAACGAATGTCCTATTCCACAAACAATGAAAAGAGTTGTTTGTTTTGTTAATGCATCTTCAATTTTTAATTCTTCAAAAACATCTTTAAAATTGTGATATCGAGCAATTTTTCTCTTCAGTGTATATTATATCTCTATACTTATCAACTTATTCCTGAAAAGTCTTATTTTCTCAATTTTGTGTATTAGTTTTTTCTTTTTATGTAAATTGATTAACATTTTTTTAACTATAATTGAATTTCGTTACAATATTAAAATAAAATTTTAAATAAGTTTTATCTGGTCATATTTGAGTAAATCAAACGCAGCAGAGAAAAAGAAACGATTCTGTCGTATTTTACTTACCTTAATATTTCAAATAGTAAACGAAAATATTACCAACAATAATGATGAAAATTATTTATCGATGGTATCAATGCTCGGAAGGTAATTAAAATTTATGTGACATCTTACCTTCAATTGGTAAGTCCACTTCCTAATTATACAAAACGAAAACGCTTCAAGTGTGAATCATTAATTTCTCTTCCTACAAAAGAAAGATAAGCTGTCTTCGTAGTGACACTTTGTGAAAATATAGGATTATATAGGGTTTTAAAGTTCGATTTATATAGGATCACTTCTTTCTATATAGAACATTTATAGGATACCAATTCTCAATAAGATTCAAGTCTTCTTGATGAAAATTTATTGGAAAACTAGGTGACTCAATAATAGAAGTAGAAAGTACGGTCTTTCTTCAAGATCTCTTTTGATAATTTAAGCAGAAATATAGTAAAAATAATCCACAATATGCTTTTTTTCAAAAAATAAACGTTGTCGTGCTTAACTTATTTTTAAGTGTTATATACTTAGGCATACCAAAAGTGATGATAGTGATACTTTTAGTCCTTGTTTAAAGCTTAAAGAAACTTTCATACTATATAGTCTGATAAAGAAAAGGATTCTATTTTTTTATGCTGTTTGATCACATCTCAACTCATTTAATAAAAATAAATTATCGATAAAATCTGTCTCATTTTAATACGTGCTAATTTTATGAATAATGATGACGATTTTTGAGCAAATTTTGATAGCAAGACAATAAAGACTTGCAATTTTCACTAACGGAAAGAGCACACGAAGTTGCATTGAAAGATACATTATAGGTTTTTATTGTATAAAATAATCTTTGTTTTTATAAATATCACTAAGAAACATATTATTGATCTCAGCCTTTTTGACTATTTATACCATTACCCGTGTAAAAATTTCTATAAACTTAACGACTTAACGAAAATTAACGTTACCTTTTTGAGCGTGAAAATGTATTTAAAATCTGCTTTTTAATAGTTTCACGCGTGTTTTCCTATTAAAATGAGATTGACGTAAGACAATGCGTAAGACTTTATTAAAAAGCATATTTTCAACGCGTTTTCGCAGTCAAAAAGGTAATGTTAATTTTCATTAAATCGCTAAATTTATAGAATTTTTGCATGGATAGTTAATGATCTGAAATTTTACTTAGTAATTGAAAATTCGTTGGAAGCAGCATACTGGATAGGTGGGTTTTAAAATAGTGAAATGCAAATTTTACAAGAGGCAAAGTAATTCAGGAGTATACGTTTCAATGGCTCTGCATTTCTTTCCAATAGTAAAAATCGTAGTTCTCTATTTTCTTTTTAATAAAAATTATTCAACAAAATAGTCTTTCGTATTATTTAAAACCAGTGCTAATACAATTGAAGCTCTCGACTCATTAGAAGACTCTCCTTAGACAAACGAAACAAAAGACAGTTTAGAAGACTCCTCTGAAAAATGAATTTTTTTTAACATTTATGTGCATGTTAACACTTAAGCTTTTTTTATTATAGACAATATTCTGCTTGCATCATCTTACCAACGCGTCGACCCTGAATTGAACAAAGTATGAAGAAAAGCTAATAGGAAAAAACAGTTAATAAATAAAAATGTTTTCTGTAGCACAAACTGTGCTTTGAGGTCATTGTAATGTTCCTTTGCAGTGTGCTGTGAAGAAACCTGTTAAATTTTCTCTTTGAAAATATTCGTTAGAACAGTCACAGGGCCTAGTTGACGCAATGCGCATTCAAAACTGCTGCACATGAAAAGATCTGGAAATTCTAGCACATTCTTATCATGGAAGATTTCATTCACAATTGGAAAAATATATTTCTGACAACATACAATAAGACACGTCTTATAAAATGTGCCTATTGTGTCTGAGGACGTATTTCTTTTTACATAAAAATATCGAATCGGTAAAAATTTTCAAGGCTGCATGTCAAAATTATTGAAAATTTTATCAATTTTTTAAATCGTTGAAATTTCTCCAAATTGAGTACGCTCGTGGACACTTACGGTAATTTAATCCATATTAAGTATTATTTCGGACCCTACTACTGAAAATTAATCAGAAAAACAGAAATTTAATATAAAAATTTTTAAAATTTTGTCGAAAAAGTAAATTTCTGACTTCTGCTTTTATGCTGTTTCTACAAATTGATGGAAATATCTTGACTGTTTTGTACTGTTTTATATGAGAATGTTCAAAATTTTTTATAAAAATAGATCTTCTGAAATGTATTTGGGTGAGGGTCGTAGTAAATTTCTGGTTGAAAACAGAAATCAGAGACAGAAATTTTTTGACAACTGGTTACAGTTTGAGATTTGACATGACCTCGAATCAGTTCCATTTATGCGAGCCAATTCTCAGCATAAGCAACTAATTTAAATAACTTAAACAAAAAAAAAGTTTAATCTTCTTACCTACTTTAAGTTATTTATCCTCTTGGATATAAGTAGTTCTTTGTCTTCGTTTCTATTCTATTATACTTTACATGAAATTTATGATCAAATAAAGATGAGACAAGAGTTTTTATCTCAGTGTAATACATACCATATAAAAATAAAACTCTTATGCCATATCTGTACGCGGCAATAAATTTGATGCAAAGTATGATTTTATAGAAGTGAGTAAGGATAAAGACTTCTATTCCACGGTGTAGTTATATAGAACATAAATATCACCAATGATAGACTGTATGCTTAAAAAAAATAGTGCTATCATACATCGCACCCAAATTTCAGGGTATGGTATCTATACTGTTTCAAGAATATTCTTCTAACCAACAGTTGTTTTCTTTTTTTGCATAAAAACATTATCCGATTCTTTTCCACTGTATGAGCGCGAGATAAGCAAAATAGACACGTTTACTAACGATGTATTGGATAAAAATGGGTTGACATTAGGATTTTTTGTTAAGATCAACAAAACTTTGACTTTTTTTAAGGACATAATAGAACCTTCTCTTGGTTTAGCACATATTATAATGAGACAGATTTTATCGATAACTTATTTTTATTAAATGAATTGAAATGTGATCAAACAGCATAAAAAAAATAGAATCCTTTTTTTTATTAGACTATATAGTATGAAAGTTTCTTTAAGGTTTAAACAAGGACTGAAAGTAGGTTTACTGTAAAAACATCGAAAGTAAAAATGTCGAATGGTAAAAATGCCGAAAAAGTGGCACTGCCTACCACGTCCTTTTTTCGATTTTTTCGACATTTTTACTTTCGATATTTTTACAGTAAACCCTGAAAAAGTATCACTGTCACCACTTTGCTATGCTCTAAGTACATCTTTTCTAAGAAAAACTTGTATTTTTTCAAAAAATATAGGATCATAGGGATCTTTTTAAAGAATAGGCAACGTAGGACCGATTCCAAAATATAGGAAACATAGGACGACTATGAAACAAGGAGTTTAGGGAAGCGCGTAAAACGAGTCATAACGTTAGTTTTGCTCTACCTGAATGTGATGTCGGATACATTACCTATATGAGAAGGAAATAACGTCTTTACGATGAAAGTAAATTACAACAGACGAACACAACGAAAAAAATTCGCTTAAAACAAGAAGATATGATCAGAGTATCAGAAATTGAAGTTTTGTGTTGTAATACTCATAACTTTTATTTTATTATAAATTGCAGAAAAATTTTTAGTGCAACGTATGTCGATATGATAGTTCTTTATTCAGTAATGTTTTTACCTTCTGAAAACCGTTTTTGATAGTGTTTCCACAATCATTTTAATAAGACCTACTGCAAGCTGTGTTAAATTACCCTATGCGAGCTCCTTTGGCAATTAATGTACATATTGCGAGAAAAATTAAAATTTTATTTTGATGAATTATAAAACTAAGAAAAAACAGTACCAAAAATACGAACTAGGTCAAAGATGGTTGTAAAAATCAAAGAAATGGCTTTGTGTGTGGGTTCCACGAATAACCTTGATCCGAGTGAAGTAATTCATATTAAGAATGAATTTTTCAGTAGGATCATACTTTTATGTGATTATTCACTCTAATTTCATTTACAACCTCAAGATTCATATACGAACCCCTCACCCTCGTCATCATTCGTAAGCTTCAGTCTATTCCTATTATTGGGGTTTTTCTCAGTTTTATCGTTCACGTAAATAAAATTCCAATTTTGTCCAGACAAATTTATAATTTAACCAAAATCTAATTTTGATCGTAACATATATATATGCGGATGATTTAGCAATTTCAACTATTTTATCAATATATAATAAAATCACGACATTCGGTAGTGCAAACACTTCTCTGCAAGCTGATACTCGTCTTGATTTTCAACTTTTTCTTAGATACATATACGATCGTTCACGAAAACGTCTTTGTGAAAAAAAGTTGATTTGAATCACTACATATTGGATGATCTAACAATCAAATTAAATATAGGACATGATTAGACAAATTTGCCTAAATTATTTCGAACTAGATAAATCTATCTGTCAAAAAAACTCTATATGATTTTAATGTTGAAAATGTTGTTGCATCAAGCTCTCTAAATCTAGACGATTTCAAAGCTATTAATTAAGCCTTAAATTTGCGTTGCAAACAGTATACTTTTTATAATTAGTTGAGAGGAAATCAAAAAAAACTTTAAAGAAGTTTGACTTATAGATACTACGAATTATTCTTATTATAGAATTAACTGCATGGTTTGACTTTTAATATCAATAGTATTTGAAAAAAAAACAAATTTTTCTATTTATTAAGTATCATAATTGCGATGAGTAACCACTTTCCCTTAAAGTTAGAAGAATAATAAAATTTTTCTTATCCTTTATTGATCATTGATTTTAAATGTAATAAATGGATATTTTATTGTAAGCTAAAGAAAAGAATAAAAGTTTCTTTTATTGATCATTTTCTCGAAGCGTCAAAACGTTGACCATTGCACTAATATTCTACACAAGTTTTCGAAAAACTACATGATACTCACAAAGTCAAATGTCTTTCCAGAAAAAAATCAACGGTAGACGATTAGCAGCTGTTTCAAAAATGCTACAGATCTGTAAAAAACAAGAGAAGGTCTCGTCTATTATGTTAGAAAGAACTCTAATAAATCTTTATTATTTATTTTATTCTCTCTTTTCTCATCAGTTGATGAATGTGTGTATGTACATATATCCCTTTCTTTTATCTCTCGTTCTTACTATAAATTGTTCATTACTTATCCAGAGCATTTCTTCCTTCATCCGCGAGAATCATCATCGAAATTGTGTCATTCTTTATTTTTCTATTGTTTGTTCTTTCATTGCACAGTTGACAAAGAGGATGCATAATATTTTCTTCATCGTTCAGTATTAATCTAAGTTCCAAGAAGAAAATATAGTCATTATCCTTCTTTGCATCCTTTTCTTCAATATTTATTTTCTCTCTCTTTGTGTAGACATTGGTGATATATGAAATGATGATCTTTTCCATAAATAAAGCAGGTAATTTAATTGAAAAAGAACTTTTATTGATCTCACTATATCGCTATAGAGAGAAACCTCTGTAACAATCAACATTCATTGATTCTAATATTACTTACACAGGTCCGGATGTAGGTAAAAATGTAAACCGGCTACAGCGCCAGACAAACACAAATATACGGAGAGCGATTACCTCCGTCATGTGAAAGTAGGATAGTTGGAGAAATATCATTTCTAGGTGATAACGTCATTGCTTGATAAACTCATTTCTTGTAAATATATTTGAGAACCTATTTCGTTTTGCTCGTCAGTCTTAGTTGGTAATCTTTTATTTGTATCAGGTGTTTGATAACCCAGTTTCGAATGTGGATAAGATAGCACATAATCATCCATTTTTATGAGGAAAAGTTTTGTTTACATATTAATATATGGCATGTGAAATAAAAGAATAAAGAATAAAACATGCCTTATCACTAATATGAAGAGAGGATGAATGACATTTCTGAGAAGTGATAGAATAAGTATTAAAACAAAATTATTTTATATTGAAGATCAAAGCAATAATTCATCTAAAGTATATTTTATGTTTGATATCTTTGAATAATATTTTCTGGTTTAGCATAAAAAAGATGAAAAATAATAAGTTTTTTGTAATTAAAATACTATTTTCTACTTTATATTTGAATTAAATAATATAAGTTGCTTTATACTCTTCTTATGTTTTATTAATAATAGAAATTCCGTTCAATTTTTGTGATATACACTAATACGGAGTAACGCACGGAACAATACATTTGAGACTTTGCTTATGAAAGAAAAAATATTTTGTGCTTTCTAATATGGAATGTATTGATTTGTTAACATATAGATAAGATATTCAATATTTTTTCCCGATGCTTAGAATTGATATTGACGAAATAAAGAATTCATTAGATATGCGAAATATTCTGGATAAAATGTTTCAATAAGTTTGATAGATTAAAATTTTCATAGATTTGTTATCAATGCCCGTGGATATTTAAGGAAATTGACATGAAAATGATACTTTTATTTGAGGCCATATACAAACTGTCTTTTCAACGATTCATAGTATTTTTAATAATCAAGGAAAGAGACCAAAAAAATTCAGCTGTTTTCTCTTAAGCTTTTAGGATCCACAACTTTCATCTTCAGATAAGAAAGCAAAATAATATAAGAGATAAATTATTTTAAATATATTTTCCTTTTGCACTTTCAAGCGTATTTCATTCGGTTTGAAACAAAAACAAAGAATTCTTACAAAAATTTATCTGTTATTTATGTATTTTTCTTCTATACCAATGTATATATGTATCAACATTTAAATTCAGATAATAACATTTTTCAAGTTTATCGGAAAAGTATAAGATACTCAAAGCAGAAAAGAAGGATTATACATTTTGTCAATAACTCATTACATGTATTCAATAGTGGCTTACGATCTATCTTCCTTGTTCGTATACATATTTTGCAAATATGTAATTAAAATAAACCTTTAAAGTCACTATTAGAGAATGACGTTTATTGGATATTTCCAACTTATAATATCATCGTCATAGGTAAATAGGTTAACGTACAATAATATTCATACATAATATATTTATCTGATCATTATCATATGTAGACATATGACAATTACATATGATTACTTACAGAAATCGATAGGAAGTAAACGAAATAAAGCTAAATAAGGATACAATACATTAGTGTCATTATTATATTTTCTATGCTATTATTAAGAAATTCTTTCATCATTATTTTTGTGAAATTTCCAACTATACAAATAAATACAGTTCAAGCGTAAAAATATGCATGTGACTTTTGCAATAAACTCGGTAATATAGAAGTATATAAAAGAGTATCGTATGCATCTAATTCATTATTTACGTTTCTTAAATCTGATATTTCAAATTACTTCACAAATAAAAGAATCTAAAGTAAGTTAAAGTTAAATATATGTGTAGTGTTTTGTTCGAAAGATTTATTCTTTTCTTTTTTACAGCTATTTTAATATGTACGGAATTGGTGTGTGTTGCTTCCCAATAGTTGCTGTTCCTGTGGTTCCAGTGGTGCCTGTGGTACCGGTTTGTCCAGTGGCAATCTGTCCGATAATCTGTTGTTGATCAGTTTTGATCAACAATTACTTTGACTTTCACCCTAAAAACATGAAGTTTTTTGTTATTTAAAAATAAAGCTACGCTAAAAATTGAAAATAAATAATAACTTATCGAAATCTATTGCTTACACAATTCTGTTTATCTTTAGATTAGTAATGATTTGAAATAGAATACACAATTTTCTTTTTTGCTTTTTCAAAAATACAAAACATTGCATTAATCAGAATTACCATTGTTTGAGTTTTTCTACTTTCATTTATAATCTGTTCGCAAGAAATATTACTCAGAATTTTTCAATATTATACACATATGACTGAATATTTTCATAATTACTCAAAGAATTCATTAGATACTGTTAAAATTATAAACATATTAAAGAAACATTTCATAAATTATTATAAATTTCTTCTACTATTTGATGCACTTTTATAATTTGTTTATACTAATAAATATCAGCAATAAAAGATTTTTTTAATATTTTCATTATTATTAGTAGAATTAAATTATTCACCTAACATCGTTTTTTATATATTACTAGCGGTAGTACCAGGCGTTGGTCGAGAAATCTCCATACTGGAAACTTATCATGTCAGAAAACGACAGAAGATGTGTAGAAGACTTCCTTAAGATCTTTTCATCTATAATTACTAGATGTCCCTCCGTACATACACTTACATTCCTTTTTAAATCGGATAACTCAGCAAATAATGTGGGATTATGCCAGTCTTTTCCTTAACTCATACATATTTTCATACTTAATGCCAACCCTCTCAATCTTTCTCGGAACCTAAGAGTATACCATGAAAAGTTTGGCATCGCTAGCTCGTGCGGTGTCCAAATGCATAAAAAACAGGCAGACAGAAATTCTTTATATATATAGATTATGGCTTATGAATATTTTACTTGTTACCTTCTTTATTCGATGAAAATTTTCATTCCTATTGTTGCTCTTCATTTTACACATTCTATTCGTATTGTTTCGAAGATGCAAGCAAATAATGAGATACCTTTGCCAATCATTCTTTTTATCATTTAGAAGTTCTATACAAATTACGAACACATCACTAATTATAAGAAAAATTTGGTTTCATTTGATTGATGTTCTCTTTCTCATATCAATAAATTTCTAACTTTGATTCTTTTCCTACCTTACAAAAAACTTGTCATTTATCGTTTTTCTTACAAATAGTTTAAACGATGTATTTATACAGGATGTCTTATAAGTCGTGTTCACTTAAAAAATGCTTCTCACTGTATTACTAAGCCAGATTAATATAATATTTTTTTTTATTTGAAAGAGAAGAAATATAAAAATGTAGTATATTTTCCATGTCAAAAACATGGCATTCAATGTTTTTGCTATATTTAATTGAATATCTGTCGCTGTTGTAGAATTAATATTATTATCATCTGGAAATATTTGTTTATCGACATTCTTTCGATATTTTGTTATGGAAAGAACATATTAATACCATGTTTAATAACAGCAAGAGCTATAAAGTCGTTCGATGCATTGATTTTACCAATTATTCAAGTTATTATCATAATGGAGCAAAAATGCTCTCCAGAAATGTGCCATTTATTTAATCTTCTCCAGAAAATGTCAAACAAATGATTGTAGAACAGCAATAAAAGACGATAATGATGTAGAGTCTACAACACCGATAGAAATTCAACTATATATAGGAAAAACATCGAATATTATGTTTTTGACAATGGGAAACATGCTATATTTTTATGTTGTGATATTCTGGAAAGAATATTTATGAATTTTGACTCGGATAAAAAGAATTTTATATCTCTCTTTCAAATAAAAAAAAATTTCGTTTAATCTGGCTTAGTAATAGAGTTAGAAGCATTTCATAAGTGGACACTGTACATTATTTTATCATTTATTTTTCAAATAATCAAGTATTTCTGAAAGTGTATTCATATTATAAATCAAATTAGACATTTCATGCATTATAGATAGTACTACTATGAAAAAATTCCTTATTAACTCAGTTGTCTTTAAAATATTATCTTATGTGAGTTCCTAATATTATATCGTTAATGTTTGTCTGAATGTAAAATGTTTTTTAAACTACTAAAGTTTTGTTAAGTTAAATATTTATTCTTGTTTCAGTTATTCTCAATAGTATTGTTGTATTCATTGTTGATTGATTTTAATTAAATTCACTAGATTTACATATATTTTTTATAAGATTGTAAAAGCAATGAATAAAATTCAACAGTAATATACAGAGCTCAAAATGTCAATTCATTTTTCACTTTGTAATTTTGTAATATGTTGAAATAGAAAAGTTTGAAAGATTATATTCATAACCGAAAACGACTCAATACTCTAAAAGAGAATTCATATAGGTGATCCTATATAAACTTGAATTATAATGTCTTTTTAACAATCAATATTAATTTGAAGTTTCTAATGATAATAATATTGATTAAAATCAAAGATTGATTAGAATATATAATACAGAGCAATGCAATCTTGTGAAACTGTTATAATAATGAACATAATACGTTTGTATGGATAATAGTATAAAATTTAGTCGCAATGATGACATTTTCTGGATGAAGACTATTGAAATTTTGGTCAAATCTAATCTTTAAACAAGCATCAGTTATAAAAAAAAGTATTCATTATGTGACAAAAATGTATTTTGTATATAGATTTTCCATTGAAAAACGTTTTTTTCAGAATATCTTTTTGTTTTAATAGCCAGAAAGATCTTGGAAGTAGTATTCGTGTAGCCATATTTTGCTAAGGATAGACAAATAGAGACGAATTGTTTTCCAAAGTTTAACTCGGACGTATGCTAAATAAAAATACTGAATAATTATAAATTTAATTCAGATAGACAACGTTTAAAATTCTTGTAGTTATTTAATCTGAAGTAAAAAAAAAAGTTCTTAATTGTATTCGATTCTAGGTCACAATGAGCTGAAAGCATAGTTTTTAACAACATAAAAACATTTAATTATTAGAGAATTTTATAGATGTTTTCAGAAAATCATATTTGATGAAATCTCTTCTCCTTTCAAACTTTTAAAATATTTAAATTCTTTTGTAATTTTACAAATACACTCATGAATACTTTTTTCATTTGTTATTTGTAGTAGGAGGTACAATGCGAACATGGTAGAAAATATTCGAGAAAATCTATTGAAAAAATAAGATGAACCATGATCTACTTTGAGTTATTAGTCCTCAAAGATGTTGAAAGGTGAATCATTCGAATTTAGCACCTTATACTACAAATATATAGACAATTATTTCTATTTTTATTTGAATTACAATCATTAAGTAATTTAACCATCCTTGGTTTATTGTTTCAACAAAGACAAAAACGAAGATCGTATAAACATCTATGAATTATGAGGGACAGAAGTAGTTGACTGATAAAATACCAAGAAACTCATTCATTTCCATGAATATTTTATTTTTTGATCGTATTATTCTGTTTATTTCTATAGTTAGATTACTTTTTTTGCATTTTTTATTATTACCTATTGTTACAATAAATTTTTATTTCGCTCTTTTGTATTTAAGAGATTAAGTTAGATGATTTGTCTATAAATATTGTTGATTATTCGTATAAATCTATATCATTATTTATTGAATAGAAATGACTAAAATATTGATTCATAAAAATACACACAAAAATGACAGTAATAAAAACAAAAGCTTCATTTTTCTTTTTCTGTTTTTAAAATACATTCTCATATCCAGTTCTTCGAGGATTTTTTTGTACCTTATGTAAGTCAAACATCTTACATAATTCTTATCAAATTATTACAAAATGATAAGTATTATGTCTATCTACAAAAAAAAATCATTTCTCCATTCAAAAAAACAATAACAAAAAGAATTAATTAGAAAGCGAAATTAATTTTTCATAAATACGCTTAGCTTCACGATGACCACTTTCAAAAGCACTATCAACACATCCAATTGTTCCACCATAATTTGCATGTTCACCAGCCCAATATATTCTTTCATCATAACATTCTCTTGCTAATTCTTTTACAGTTTCATACGATGAACCAACTATAAAACTTGAATACGAACCATATGCAAATGGATCACATCCCCATCGAGTTACGAGCCATTTCATTGGTTTTGGCATTTGTGGATAGATTGGTTGAAGACATTGCAAAAGTTGTTCAATAATTTCTTCATCAGTTTGTTTTTCTAATTCATATGCTACGTTACCAACCACAAACAACACAAGAATATGATCATGTGGAAGACAAAGAAAACATCGAAAACGATTAGAAGCAATAAAAATATTTTCTAAATTTTCATCCCAAAATGTCAATGGAAATTGTACATAAATCTTATTTAATAATCCAAAACCCATATTATCAATTGCATTTTGTTTCCAATCTGGTAATGATGGAGTAAATTTTATTGAACGCATTTTTAGACAACCAAGTGGAATAGTAATCAAAACATATTTACTCATATAATGATGATTATCTTGAGTAATTATACGAATAGGATCATTTTTATCATTTGGAATATTAATGTCTGTAATGATTGTATTTAATTGAATAGGAAGATGATTTCGTTCGACTATTTGTTCAATAAAAGAACCTAAACCAATAGGAAGTTTAAGATTACAGTGCTGAATGTCATAATCTGCTTTAAAAATAAATTTTGTTGAAAGTTGATCAAGATTTAATGCTTGATACTGTTCATTATAACCAAGTTTCAAATCCACAAGTCGACGCATTTGTGCATCAGAAATCGTCTCATATTTATCACGAATAACATTCAATATTGAAATATCTTCTTTATCTGGTGAATAGTGTTTTATATCACTTTGTAATTCTTCGACAATTTTATCTGCATCAGAAAGTAAATTATTAGACAACGGTGTACCATCCATATCGAAGAAAGCAGTTTTCGTACTTTCAATAAAATCATAATCAATACAATCTCGATCCGATGGAATATGATGTGCAAAGAGAGGATTTTCTGGACGATAATGATGAATCCAACGTGCACCTAAATCAATAGGTTCATCAGCAATAAAACTATGCTTATCAGTGTATGCTCGACCACCGACACGATTACGAGCTTCAAGAATTAAAAAATGTGGAATAGGTTGATACTTTTGAAGTTCCAATCCAGCAGCTATACCAGCTGGACCACAACCAATAATAATAACATCATATATATTATCTAATGTTGTGATTTGCATTTTTATATCGATTAAATTTAGTAAAATATTTTAGCAAATTTCATTCTCTTGACTTGACTATAGTAATCTGAAAAGAAGGATATAAACAAATATGAAAACAACATTGTTGGTAAATTATGGAAAATGAATTTTTATTAGATAAATATTTATTTATTTATGAAATAAAATTATCATTCGTAGACATCGATGGGAAACAAGTTATATTTAAATTAATAGAAAATAAAATGTGAATTTCATATGATCTATATTATTGTCGCTAGAATCAACATGAAGTATGCATGTAGTCACTATTATACAGATACTAACAACATTGCAAAGTAGTTAGACAAAATGTATTGAAGAATATACAATAGATCATTAATGTATATTGAATACACAACGTAAAAGTCAATATCTCTCAATAATTCATACAAATTTCATCAGTAATAAAGTGAATAATTGTGACTTATTATACTGTGATTAGGAGGAATATTTGATTTTTATAGACTATCAAATAATCTATATAAAAAATGATTTTTTCCATTGCTTCTTTAGTTATTATTGAACTGCGTAGGATTCTTAAATGTATTTCCGATTCTTTATGCAATATTAGCTATGTACTTTGAGAGCAAAGTAGTTTATCTAAGTAGCATTTTTGTTCTTCCATTTCTTGCACATCTTTACATGTTTATCACGATGATTCCGATCAATAATATATATATAGATATATATATAGATATGAAAAACAATCTATTTTTTTCATAAAGAAACAGAAACCAGACAGATTAATAAGTAGAAAAAATAAGAGACATTATGTCAGTGATCTCTCTCTCTCTCTCTCTCTCTCTCTCTCTCTCTCTCTCTCTCTCTTTTCTGATAATGATACCAAAGATAGTTGTCGATTATTATATAGATAAATCTATATATATTTCTATACCATAAGAAAGAATCAATTGAAGAGTTGATTTCAACAGTAGTTAAGTACAGATTTTTTTTATTACTTCAGTCAAAATTTTGTAAGCTAAGTAAACGACTTCTATTTTCATTTACACTCAAATCATCTGAAATAATGATATTTTCTTGCGATCAACTTTTTCTAATTATTTTCATTGTTTACTTCTAGACAAGATTTGAATAGAAAACAATATAGATTACAATAAGCCGATAATAGCTATCATTGACCTAAAAAAATTTTGAAATTTTAAACAAATAATCAAAACATTCATAAATGTATAATAATGCAAAGAAAACATCAATCAGTTCTTTTGTCCTTCTTTCTCTTTAGATCAATGTTATATTTATTTTATTACTTACTAAAATAACATTGATTATTCTTGTTAGTAATTCTATATGTCAACATTGATTATTAAACAAATTTATTATCAATATGAAATTACATGTATGCCCTATCGAATTATATTAATTTTACTATAAATGATTCGAAAAATGATAGTATGCCTATCATTTTCGTTCATTCATCATTATCACCATCATCTAGTCTTTCTTCGAGTGTTGCACTAATCTTAATTCTATCTATTCTATGTTTTTTTGGTGTTATTTTTATGATTTTCGGACCTATGATGCGATCAGAATCAATGAAACGTGCAGACAATTATATATTTGGACGAAGTTCAGAACATGAAAATCGAATGGTCGATAATATGGAATATTGTGACGAATAATATTTTGTAAATTACTAATAAAAATCACGTTTTTCTTATCTTATAATATCCAAAACATGGCAAATCCATTTTTCCGTATTGACAAACTATGATATATTATTTATGAATTAAGAAAATGTTTAAATGTAACTAAGTTTCATACTCTTGAAAATAAATACGATGATGTTTTTTTGCTTATGTCATATATATTTTTTTTCGATAGTTTACTTTTGTTTGATATTTCCCGTTTAGCTGTATATAGAGAATGACAAATGTACTAAGATTTTCATATAAATAACATTAGTGTTTTCATTTATGATAGAAAAGACGAATACAACTGTTTAATATTGACAAGAAATTCTTAATAATAAAACATAAGTTATTAATGATATAGTCGGTTTTTGGATGTAATAAGATTTCTATGAAATTTGTTCATTTTATTCTGCTTTATTAAATTTAAAAAATTTGGTTATGTATGTTATATATTAATTCATTCAAACAAACAAATACAAAAATTTGACTAGCAGATGTTAATTAAAAAGCAAACTACTAAAACTGTATCGCTTTCATTAATAAAAAATATGGAAAAAAAAATATATGTATATTGCTTGATTATTGGAAAAAAATATCATTCATTAAATTATAATTTTGATTTGAAATATAATTCAAGTGGTGGAATAATTTGTTTTTTACGGCTAATTCTTCCATTTAAATCAGCTATACCATCTTTAACTTCAGTTTTAAATACTTCTCGAACTACTTTTTCTTCATGTTCACCAAGAATTAATGTTAAATTTTTTTGTTTAATAATATCAATAATTGAAAATAAAATACCTTGTAAATTATTTTTTTTCTTTTCTTCATCCATTTCTTTGAGCAATTCATCTTTTCGTTCAAGCATTTTATCTATATTACATGTTTCACCAGAACCTACTCCCCAATTTTCGCCATTAAAATTAAATGTTTTATAATCAAGAAGAAGAATTTGCTTTGATGACATTCCTGTTAAATCACTTTTAGCTTCGAATAATTCCTTAGCATATGATTCTAAATTTTCAATTTGTGCCAATGGTTGTAGATATTCTACTACTTTTCGATCATCATCGGTAGTTGTTGGTGATCTAAAAAACAAATAAAATATAATTATACATCATAAAGTTATATTAAAATTTTTTATTATAAAATATACCGAAAATGAAGTGTATCACTAAGAATAGCGCTAACCATGAGAATAGCTAATTTTTGATCAATTTCTAAATTGTGTTCACGAAATAATTTTGTTAAAATTGTTGCAGTACATCCAACAGGTTCAAAACGTAAATAAACAGGTTCAGAAGTTTTTAAATCACCTAATTTATGATGATCAACAACATGAGTAACATGCATTTTTTTCAAATTTTCCATTGATTGTTGACCTAGTATAAATAGATATAATAAATCAATAAAATTCTTCAATGATATTCTTTACTTTCATTATGATCAACCAATGCAACCTGTGTTCCTTCGGGTACATCATCTGGTATCATTTCAGGTTCTTCAACCTCTGCTGTTTTAAGTACAAATTTACTTTCATTATTGAGATCACCAAGACGATAAGCCTTGGCCTTAATATTCATGCGACGAAAAAATTCAGTATAAACTAATGCTGCTGTAATTGCATCTGTATCTGGATTACGATGACCAATAACCATAATTTCTTCATCTATATCAGTCATCTTTTTTGAAGTAATGGAAATGCTCGATTTATCAGTATAATCTAACAAGAAAAAAAAACAAGAATTATTTAGTCAAATATGTTTATTGATGTTCGTTTAGATATGTCTACAGAATTAGTTCTACAAATATCCGACTGGTACAAAAAGACAAGAGAAGTCAAGGAAAAAATAGAAGTTTTGTTTTATCATAAAATTGTTCAATATATTTTACTAAGTCGTATTAGCACTTTCTGAATAGATAATAGTTAATTAGGTAGTAGACAAATAATGAAGGACTAGATTAATAGCTGGATAATTGAATAGATAGAAACGTAGTTCAACAGTTAGACAAAACTTACTAGACATTTTGGCAGATAGATAGATGAATGCTACGAACGTATATATTTAGAAAGGAAGATATTTAATACATAGTTATATAGATAGATAGATGAGGGTATAAATAGACATAGATCGATAGATGCGTAAATAGATAGGTAAATAGATAGGTAAATAGGTAGCTATTTACCTAATTACCTATATATCTATCGGTATACTCCAGCGAATGCAAAAGTCCAGCAGTTATGCCACTGAAATATGTCATGTATTGGTCAATAATGACTTATTCTTTAGTTTTTAAGCTATTTTCTAAAAATTTCCTGGGAGCTTTAGCGGAAATTCTCCGAAAATTGAATAATGAAAAATGGACTAGGGTTGTCTTTTCAATTTGATGAAAACATAATTTTGACAAGGTCGATTATTTATTATAATATTTATAAATCATGATATTACTGATGAATATCGAAAGACAATATTTAAGATTTAATGAAAATATTGATTTTGTAACAAAAACTTTCATAGAATGTCTACATCAACTAACCAATAGAATTCCACTAGGAGTACTATTTAAATCTGAAGAAAATTTTACTAAATGGAAAGATCATTATTAAACAAAGGTAATTTAAGAATAAGCATAATTCATTTATAGTCAAATTTTATCATTCAGAAACTAATAAAAATGTCTATCACTGTATAAATATTTTCCGATAAGGACTGACAGATGTTTTCGTACGTTTACCTATTGCAATTCAAAATTCTCTTTCATTCGCAAGCTAGTGAAATCATAATAACAAAAACAAGAACATTAACAAAGTGGGAAAAAAATAGAAAAACCTAAAACAATGAATCTATATATATATATATATATAAAAAGGTATCTTATAAATTGGTATCAAAAATGAATTGTAAAATGAAAATAACACGATATATTTATATATCACAAATACGAAAGAAAATAAAAGCAAATGAAAACACTGTTTGTTTATTATCAATACGCAATTAAGGAATGCATTACTAAGTTTTTGTAATACAAAAAAAGAAGAATCACTAAACTAAATATCTGATCTTGTTTATATATGAGCATATATATATAGACTTTTTTATTTCTAACGTTGAACAAGTTGTCCAAGAAGTGCATTAGTTGTATTAATTGCTGCAATAACTTGTTCAAGTAAACGATTTTGTCGACGTTGTTCCGTAATTAAAGTTGTTAAATTATCATTAATACTAGTATCATTCATTTGTTCAGTAGTAGAAAATTGTTTATTAAATGTATTCGAAGAGCTAAAAAGCGGTTTTTTACCAGTATCTGTCGTTATAGTAGAAGTTGTATTCGATGTTATTGTTGGTTGAAATATTTTACTATCATTTGATAATGTAAATTGTTTTGGCATATCAATAATCGGTTGAATAGGTTGTGAAATTGGACGTGGATCTAAATTAAATAATAGCTTATTGAAATATTATATTTTCAATTTATTTAAATAAAGAATTTTCTTAGATTAGTATTAGCATATGTTATAGTTAATTTACATGATTAAATCACTTACTTTCATTTGATATTTGTGGCATATTTTCGTTTATCATCATTGGTACAGGTGTTGATACTTTAGATGTAAATTGTTGAATTGGTTCAGTAGGTAGTTTAGGTACCTTTAATTGATAATTAAATTTTTTATTACATAAAAACTAAACAAACCTCATGATTTATTGGTGTAATTGGTAATTGTTGTTGTTGTTTTTTTCGCAATTCTAATATATATTCAACAAGTGATTTACCATTATTAAGTAAATCTACAAGATAAATATCTTGATTTTTTTGAATAATTTTCATATCAAGTCGATCTGTTTCAAAATCTTTTAAAAGTAAATAACGTTCATCATCTGTTAATTTAATATTAGCTAATTTAATTTGTACACTTTGCCATGGAATATTTTTTAAAATATCTGGACAATCACTAAGACGATCAATTGAAACAATTTCTTCATTACCAAAATCCACAAAATATACATGATAACCATTTTCTAAAGAATAAAATTAAAAATTATTAAAAAGAAAAATTGTTTTTTTTTTTTACCATTAACATTTTTAATCCATGCTCGATACCAAAGATCATCAGCATCATATTGTGCACAAACAAGCATATTTGATTTTGGTGGTATAGTTAATGGTTGTTTATTACTATTCCAATCTTTTAATACATTCATTATTGTTGAAAGACAATCACGCATAAGTAAAACATGAAAATATTCCGATACAGTATCAACAGTTGTTAATTGTACACAATGAATTTCAGATAGATTTAATTCAGGTTTATTTAAATCAAAATTTATTATTTGATTTTGTTTTATTCCAGCTGATGATGATGATAAAATTGCACATATTTCATTATTTAAATTTCTTTCATCTAAATTTAATCGTACATATGGAATACCATTTTCAATACGTAATACAGTCATTTCAAGTTTAAGATCAAGAACTGAAATAAAAAATCAAATATTAATCAATTTTATTAGACGCCAGTATATACTTTTTATTTTTGTTTCCTTCACTATACGGAGCTCAGAAAAGTAGTATAAAGATCATATTGATTTAGAATATAATATTTTTAAAACGTTTACTGATCAATAAGATTCTTCTATATATTCATTTAATTTCGCAACAGCTTTCAAAAGCATCAATATGTATTTCGATAATATAGAAACGCTAGGTACCAAAATCTTTACTATTCAAACTAAAGAACACTATCGATTAATCGTTTTTTTATCTATGATCAGCTGTCATATATAGACTCTGTTGTTCGAAGAGAATGATGTCTAACATTTCTTGCTATTTTCATGTTAATTATTTTAGAAAAAAACGACAGGTAGTCATTCACAACATCTTATAATCAAAGCTTACCGAGTATACCAAGAATAGCATTTGTTTGTTCTTTAGAAAATTTTTCATTAGATGGTACACCATCTAAAATACATTTAACACATAAAACTGCATCTTTAAAATATCTAAATAAAAAAGCAAATTATAGATTAATCCTTGAATACAAAACTAGATCATTTTCTTTTACTCATTTGGTAATGGACGAATTTCGAGTGTTGAATCACACCATCCAGTATTACCCCTATTTTAAAATAGAAATATTATAAATAGAAAGAATATATATTTATTTACCAATCAATATATTGAACACGTACACGAGTTTCACCAATTTCTAAAACACGTGCTCGATACCAATCATTACTAAAAAGTGCAGCACAAATTTGTCCAATAGATAATCTATTTATAAAAAAAAACGGATTAAATTTTCATGTGTTTTGATTTTTTTTTACTTTGTTTTATAAGAATTTGCTTGAACTTTTACAAGTTGTCCATGTTTATTCATTTGTGTAATAAGTAATGTAGCATTAACATAATCATCTAATGTTGCTGCAAATACTATATTAGGTACTTCAAGATTTGACAAATAGACACTATAAGTTTTATTAATTACAAATGATTCATGTTCTTGAATATTCATTTGTTGCTGAATAATTTCTATATCCGAGAATAAAAATTTAATTTTTTTATATAAATTAAAATTTTCTTTTACCATTTTGTAATGGACTTTTACTATTTGATATATCTTGTTGATTAATATTACTATTCCATAATATTTTATTTACATTCGATGTTGTATTTAATTCATTTGTATTTGAATGTATACTATTTGATGATCGTACACTAGCTGGTCGAAAACTACTAAATCTAGTATGAGTACTAGGTGATGATATACCATTATTATCATCTAAATTGACACTTGTTGCTGACATTGTACGATTGATTGATTCACCATTAGTTCGACTAATATTTTTATAATTTGTAAAAATAAAAAATTAAATTAATTTTATTTTAATACTTACAAATTACTTTGTGAACGATCAAAATTATTATTCATAGTTCGTGACTATATTAAAAAAAAGATTATTTACTAAAATTTATTTAAAATAAAAAATAATTCATTTACCGATGAATGACTAACTTGTAAAGTAGAACCTTCAATAGAATAATTATTCATAAAATCAACAGCTTGTTGACAACTTTCAACATCAGCATAATTAACAAAACTAAAATTTTTTAAATAAATAGAAAAAAAAACGAAATAAATCTATGATATTAATAAAAATTTTACCCACAAACTCCCTGTATACTTGAATTATATGGTACAACTTTACTTGAATTTATTCGTCCAAATCGCGAGAATAGTTCTTCTAATTGATGCTATTAAAAGACATCAAAAAAAAAAATTTTTTTTTTCTATATAAAAATAAATAAAACATCAATTTACTTCGGTAAAATCTTTTGGTAAATTTTTCACAACAACACTATGAACACGTCTGAAGAAAACAAAACACATATTTTAATTAATTTAAAACAAATATTAATAAATTTTTATTATTACCGGCTGAAATCATTCATCATTGACAATATTAATAAAAACTAAAACTATAGATATGCGATTTATCCAATATGGAGGCATGTGTTATGAATAAAAATTCATAATAAAATGATTGGTTAATCATACAAATCATATATGAATCATATTAAATTAAAAAATAACAACAAATAAACATAAAAGAAGAAGACACGTTGCAGATATTTATGTACATGCAATCATTTATATTATAACTATGAAGATGATGAAATAAGAAATCATTTTTTATTTTTTTTTTAGATCAAATCTCTTTCTTTGTTTTTTTTTCTTTTTTGTATAAAAATCACTATCATATGGCATTTTTCAATCGATTGTTTAAATTTCGAATTTTCGTATGTAATTATATATGTATATATATCTTTGAATTTAAATAAATTCAATTTTTACAGAAATTTCGTACGACTCTTAGTGAAGAACTCGATGATCTTCATAGCGTAAGATTTTTTTTTAAAAATATATTTTATATTTATTCACTATACTCAAATTAGGAATTAACAAATGTACAACAAACATTAACACAAACACGTTTACAACAACGACAATGGACAAAATGGTTTGCTATATATGCAATTCTTGCTTATTTGGTTGTCAATATAACTTATTATACATTTTTTCTTCCACAAGATTTTATTATTCAAATCTATGCAGCTATAATTTCTGTTATACTTGCAGTTTTGTATGAAGTTTTTTCTTTATATAGATTTGAAATAGTTAATTTTGCTTCTGTTTTTTTTAAAAAAAAAGATTATATGGTATTCATTGGATTATTCGTTATTATTTTCGAAAAGTTATTCAAATGAAAGGTAAATTAAATTGTACACCATTGGAAATAATATTATTCCAGGAGATATCCTTTATAATTTCCAATAGAAAAGAGAATGAATTTTATATCAAATGAAAGCTTGTCAAAAATGGGGTTTATTCATATTAAATAGTATGTTTTTAACCATCTTACATAAGGATACTAATGGAAAACAGCTGAATTTAGTGTACGAGACCATTTGTTTCCCTATAAAAAATGTCAAAAATACGTATTTTTTTGTACATTCTTTACACAGTTTTGTAGAGTTCAACAAGGTCTATCGAACCATGTAGAAAAATATTCAAGAAAAATACATTATTCCATTTTTGAATTACTAGCACTTGATATTTCTATTACAAAAAAAGTATACAAATATCTGAAAGTTTGCATAATCCTCACTATCTAGTATCAGTAAACCCTATATTTGACGAGCTTTCATTTGATATAAAATTCATTCTCTCTTCTATTGGAAATTATAGTCGATGCCCGCTGGAATAATATTATTTCCAAGCGTGTACTATAGAAAATTAATTTCTTTTTCAGAAGAAAAATTATCATTATTCAAAGAACGAAAACAAGAATTGGTAAAAATATATAAGTATCTTGCTATTATTCATTCTGTTTTTTTTTTGGTTATATAGATTGAAGAAATCAAAAATAAAGAAACATATGCAGTAGCTAAAAATCTTTTGGAAAAATATGGTGAAACAATAACACCAGTAGTTAATGGTGATAATAAAGGTATAAATTAAGAAATTGTTTTTTTTTCTATTTATATTAATTATAGATGTACGTCAACGCGCATCAATCAAACCTGCTACAGAAAAACCTGCTGTTTCTGGTATGAACTTATTATTCAAAATCGAAATATATGTGTTATAAATTCAAAGATATTAGACATATTCGAATTGCTACTAGAGATCTTATTGCCAAACTAATAAATTAAAAATATGACGTATTGGAATCGAGCGTTAAGTTAGCAGGAAATTCTTTCTAGACAAACATACCTTTATAATCAGAACAAAAAAAAAATAAAACTTTATCCATAAATTTATGCTTGTAGTTGTTCCAACAAAACCTGAATCATTTGAGAATGGTAACCAACAAATACAAACACCAGTACGTGGTGGACCAACTCGTTTAGCTGGTAAATAGTCATTTTAAAAGAGAAATTTCAATTAAATATTTCAATTATTTAGCTGGTATTACACCTGGTAAATTACCACGAGCAATTCTACCACCTCAACGTACATTTTGGGGTGCGATACTTGATACAGTCGTAGGTGATGGTCCATCGAAACGGTAAATTTTTTTATTTCGAATTTTTATTAATAAATAATTTTAATATAGTTATGCATTAATCTGTAAATCATGCAATAGTCATAATGGTTTGTTTAAATTTTTATTCAAAATTCTATACAAAAAAAACAATTTGTTTTATTTTCATAGGCATGGCATTGGAAGAAGAATTTGAATATTTATGTAAATTATTATTAAATATTTTTTAAATAAAATTTTTTTTTTTATTTTTTAATATAGCTTTTCGTTGTGCATATTGTAATTATTTTAACGGTGCTCGTAAACAAAAACCTGTATTTAATCCTAATTTATTAAATTCTCCTTCAATACAAAATGGAACTAATAATGTTGAACGTATGGAAATATCTTCAACAGATTCATCAGATTCGAATGATCAAATGAATGAAACTAGAATGACACGTCGTTCTATTCGTATTCCAGTATCAAATACTAATGGAAATCGTTCTCGTTCAATATCAATTGAGAATAAACGACAACATTATCCAACACTTTCATCATCAGAAGAAAGTTTATCGAGTAAAAATAAATAAAGTGTATATTTTTGTTCTTGTTATGTATATTAGTAAGTTGAATGACATATCTTATTTGTATTTGATTCAGTTTTTTTGTCTTATGAAATCTAAAAAAAAGAAAAATAAAATCTTGTGTTAATTTCTTTTTGTTTGTTTGTTATTTCTATGGTATTATTATTTAATTGTAGATAGATTTCATCATTTTCTTTTATTGAAAAAAAGAAATAAAAGTAAGAATTAAAATATAAAAATTCTCGGTTTTTTTGTTTTTGTAAAATGAAATTTTTTTGTTTTGTTTTTCAAGTGTCATCTGATGCTACCGGTGATAATAGACCTGATGAACAAGGTTCAACAGAAGAAAAAATTAGTAAAAAGTATGTCATTTTATTTTTTAGATGGTTCTTATTTATTAGAAAAAAAAAAGAAAAAACATTATGTTAGCTCGTTTAACAAGAAATATATTCAGTGGAGGACGTTTTCAAAATGTGCTTAATCTGCCGTTTAAATGGTACGCATTTAAATTGAGCTAAAGAAAATAATATGTTTTTTGTCATAATCTCATAAACTAAATTAGTACAAAAGTAGAACGTAATTAAAAAAAATTCATGCTCCTCATCCGAAGAAGTATTAAATAAAAAGTAACTGCAACCTTTAGAGCAAAATATCTTGAAGAAAAGTTTGTGCGGAGATTGATCGTTGATACAAAAACTGAATTTTTTTTTTTCTGTTTTACATAGGGCATTAGAAAAGGTTTTTCGCTCGGCTCCTCAAAAAGTCTCGGATTAAGTTCAAGTATTCTGTTCTTATGCTTAGACATATTTAGGATTATATACAAAATTTCAGAGTTCTAAATCTTGTACTTTGTCGTGATCTCTATCATTTCCTTTATGCGAGTGACACGCAATTTTGTATACGCTACGTAATGCGTGACTTATAATAAACGACGGAACTTTGTATTTGATATTTCGATTCTCAAAAAGATTTTATTAAAATAAAACAAAATATACCAAAAGATACAGTGTGACAAGAGAAGACAAATTACAATATAAAGCTGATGTCGATTGTGTATTTTTTCTTTCAAAATAGAAAAGGACACGACTAGCATAAGGTTTATATTGTAGACTGTAGAGCTTTTCACGCTGCATCTTGTGGTGTACTTCTATAATTTTGCTTATAAAAGTTTAATATAAATGATAAATTAATTTATAATTCTATTTATATTAGTGAACTTAAGCGACAATTAAAAGCTCAAAAAAAAGCTGATGAAAAAGCACAAAAGGCAATAAGTGTACCACAACAGCAACCATCAGCTAAAAAAAATGAAGCTGCTGCCAGTGCTGAGAATGAAGAGCAAGATATTGATCCGAATGTAATTATACTTCATAAATAATTTAATATTATTATTATTATATTTAACTTAGGAATATTATAAAATGAGATTGCATCATATTCATCAACTTAAACAAGCCGGTGAAACAGTTTATCCACATAAATATCATGTTTCAATCTCATTACGTGATTTTATTGATAAATATTCTTATTTACAAAATGAAGAAACTAACGAAGATGTTGTATCTGTTGCTGGTTAGAATAAATTTAATTTAAATTATTAAAATAAATATATTTTACATTTTTTTTAGGACGTGTCTATTCCAAACGTTCATCAGGAACAAAACTTTATTTCTATGATCTTCATAGTGATTCAGTTAAAATACAAATAATGGCTAATCTCAAGTAAAATTTTTTTCTTTTTTTATTATTATTATTTTTTATTGAAATATTTATATATATATAGATTTTATCATAATGAAGCAGAATTTGCAACGGTTAATGATCGTATTCGTCGTGGTGATATAATTGGTGCAAAAGGAAAGCCATGTAAATAAATTTTTTCTTTTATTTATAATGAATGTTTGAATTATGAATTTCTTTCTTTTATTTAAGCACGAACAAAAAAAGGTGAATTAAGTCTTGTACCAAGTGAATTAATTATTCTAACACCAACACTTCATCAATTACCTAGTTTACATTATGGTCTTAAAGATAAAGTATTTAAAATATTTTCTTTTAAAAATATCTCTTATAATAAATATATTATTATTAAGGAAACACGTTTTCGTCAACGATATCTTGATTTAATAATTAATGATTCTGTTCGACAAAAATTTATTACTAAAGCAAAAATTATTAATTATGTTCGACAATTTCTTAATTCACTTGGTTTTCTTGAAGTAAATTTCGTTTTTATTTTCTATATTGATCTTATTTCATTTAAAATAAGGTTGAAACACCAATGATGAATATGATTGCTGGTGGTGCAGCTGCTAAACCTTTTATAACTTATCATAATGAACTTGATATGAAATTATTTATGCGTGTTGCACCTGAACTTTATCTTAAAGTAAAATTATTAATTTAATAAAAAAAAATATAAAATATTTATTATAAAATTATTTTTCTAGATGTTAGTCGTTGGTGGTTTAGATCGTGTTTATGAAATAGGTCGTGTTTTTCGTAATGAAGGTATTGATATGACACATAATCCTGAATTTACGATATGTGAATTTTATATGGCATATGCTGATTATAATGATTTAATGGCATTAACTGAGAAATTAGTATCTGGTCTTGTTAAAAGTTTATTTGGAACATATAAAATAACTTATCATGTAAATGGACTTGATCAAGCACCAGTTGAAATTGATTTTACACCACCATTTAAACGTTTTAATTTAATGGAAGATCTTGAAAAAATTACAGGTGAAAAATTTCCATTACCAACTGAACTTTCAACATTAGCAGCAAATAAATTTTTTGATGATTTATGTAAAAAACATGATATTGAATGTACTAATCCAAGAACAACAGCTCGACTTATTGATAAAGTAAAACAAAGGAGAAATAAAATTTTAATTTTCAAAATTTATTAAATTTTAGTTAGCCGGTCATTTTCTTGAACCATTATGTCTTAATCCAACATTTCTTTGTAATCATCCACAATTAATGAGTCCTTTAGCAAAATAGTAAAATATATAAATATATTAATTATTAAATTATTATTTTGTTTTCGTTGTAGTCATCGTTCAATTCCAGGTCTTACTGAACGATTTGAATTATTTATTTGTTACAAAGAAACATGTAATGCATATACAGAATTAAATGATCCTATTGTACAACGAGAAATGTTTGAATTACAAGCTAAAGTATGACAAAAAAAAAGAATGTTTTTAATTTTATTTGTTTATAAATTTAAATCTAGGATAAAGATGCAGGAGATGATGAAGCTCAATTAGTTGATGAAAATTTCTGTACGGCACTTGAATATGGTCTTCCACCAACAGGTGGTTGGGGTATGGGTATTGATCGTCTTACTATGATGCTTACCGATAGTAATAATATTAAGGTAAGAAAATTTATTAAAAAAAAAAACTAGTTTATTAAAAAATATTTTCTTTTTAGGAAGTTTTACTCTTTCCAGCAGTTAAACCAATTAAAGAGGATGAAGATCAACAGAAATCTGAAGGTGTAACAACAACAGTAACCACAGCTGGAACAGCTACTAACTAATTCTTTTAAATAAATATCTGTTGTTTTGTTTTAAAATAACTATCGTTTGAAAAAAAAGAAAACAAGAATTTGTTATTAAACAAGAATGTTTTTATTTTAAAAAAAGACAGAAAAATTTGAAGATTGATTCTGATTTTTCATTTGTATAGACATATCGATTATTTTCAAATCAATTGTGCATTAAAAAGACAAGATAAATCTATATATATATGCACTAAGACTCTCACATCGAAATCTTAAATATCTCTGAATAATTTCATAGAAAAAAGAATCGAAACAACATAATATTTATTAATGGCTGAAAATTAAATTTAATAATCGAATTAATTTGAAATATTATGCAAATTTATTATTCATATTCATTTGTATGCTATACAATCATATCGATTGAATTCAAAATTCAATTTTGATAAAATATTAATAGTTTATACATCATATTATTCTGTCGAAGAATTTCTTTTATAATAAATAAAAATCAAATCTTAATCATATCAATCATCGTTATAAATATCAAGTGAAAATCAATATTTTTATCACTTAAAAACTGAATTATTGATTTCGAATACGATAAAAGAATATCTTTGGTATTGATTATTCTAGATGACAATCATATTCCCTAAACGTATAACATTTAATAATATACCATTATCGATTAATTATCGACAATTTTGGAGTTCATTAAATATTATTTGGAATAAGTAAGGTATGTTTTATTTAAACATATCATTTAATAAATTGAAATAAAATTCGAATATCAATTCATCTTTATTCAAAATTTAATACGTTGATTTGTCAAAACTAATTAAATTTTATTGTATAGAAAAAGTCTTTGTCTTATATGTCATGAGATTTGTATAACATATTACTTGAAAAATTAATTGTCTTAGGAAAATCTCGTATTATCTTTGCATGTGTAACTCTAAATAAACTAAAAATAAACTTCAAAGGAAAATATTTGTATTTTTTATGCATGATTATTAAGAACAAATAAACCGACATGAAATTAAATAGTTGCGGATATTAGAGTTCAATGAGTTAATTAGAACGACTAAAATTTCATCATAATATTTGTAGTCTAAATATATATGTTCATTGTTTTTAGATATGATCGAAAACGTGTAGAAGAAATTGGTCCTGATCGTGCTTGTGCTGAATGGTTATTACGATGTGGTGGTTCTGTACGTTTTAAAAATTGGGGTTCATTAACATCGAATTATAAAGCATTACCATTTGGAGCTCCTGGACAATTTAAAATCGAAGAAATTCAAGCTATTAAAGCATGTATTACATCTGAAGGTTTTGCTTATTTAGGTTATTTAATTATTTTATTAGTATATTCAATTAATTTACTCAATATTTTTATATAGATGGACTTACTGATTTGAAAAAAATTCATTTAGAAAAATGTGATCAAATTGATGATAGTATGTAGAATTTATTTAATATTCATTTATTGAATGTTATTTATTTAGGTTCTATTGCTCGATGTAATAAAGTAAAAAATACATTAGAAACTATTGCACTTATTGATTTAGTTCAAATAACTGACAATGGTCTTGCTTATTTAGCTGGTTTGAAGTATGTAAAATTTTAAAGTACTACTCAATTTTAAAAGCTTTCATTTTTAGAAATTTAAAACATATTAATATGGCTCGTTTACCAAATATAAAAAATCATGATGTGGTAATAAAACTATTAAAAAATGAATTACCTCAATGTATTATTAATTATGATGATAAACATTCTTCTGCTCCAGAACTCAAAGAGAAATAAACATGTGTTTTTTTTTTGTTTTCAAATAGATCACTTAAATAAATTTTTATGTTAACTATTGATTATTTTCTATATTTTATTTAACATTGTCCTTGGCAAGCTTGTCGCTTTTTTAGTTTCTATTGGTTATAATATGAGTTAGAGATTTTTGTTGATTGTTAATGGTATAAAACAAACCAATCAATTAATAAGAAAACATTATCTATGTTCTGCGCTTAATACATTGAGTTATCTTCTCAAATTTCTACAATAATTTGCACAAAATTTCTATAGTTTTTTTCCAGATTTTTATTCAATGGCATCAACAGAAAGAAAATCTACGGAAAATAATAATAGTTCATCATCTTCTAATAGTAATAATGAAAATAAAACATCTTCAAATAATGATAAAGATTCAGGTTTCGACTGCAATGTAAATTTATTATTATTATCTATTTTATTAATTACTAAAACAAAAAAAAATATTTAATTTTATATATATAGATTTGTTTAGAAACAGCTCATGATGCTGTTTTATCTTTATGTGGTCATTTATTTTGTTGGCCATGTATTCATCAATGGTTAGAAACTCGTGCACATAATCCAACATGTCCAGTATGTAAAAGTAGTATTTCACGTGAAAAATTAATTCCAATATATGGACGAAATTCTCCACAAAGTGATCCACGGTTTAGAAAATTTCTTCTTTAGTTTTCTTTTTTGTTTTAAAAGAATTTTTAAATAATTTAATTTAGAGATACTATACCACCAAGACCAGCTGGTTCAAGACAAGAACCACAAGAAAATCGAGTATATAAAATAAAAATTTAGAAAAAAAAAAAGAAAATTATTTATTTCTATTAGAATTATGGATTTGCTGATGGAATTAATTTTCATATGTCATTTGGTGTTGGTGCATTTCCATTTGGTCTATTTACAATACATAATACAGATTATAATTCAACTCCATGTAATATATTTAATTTTATTTATGATAAAATAATTCAAATTATTATTTTCTTTTAGTAGCACCTGAACGTTATCAACATGAATTATTATCACGTGTATTTTTAGTCATTGCATTTGCTGTGATTTTGTTTATTATTTTTAATTAATATTGTTTTTTTTTCAAATATATAAAACATTCTTATCTATTTATAAATTTTTTTTCTTTCATGTAAAAGATTTAAAAAAAGGAATATAACTTTATTTTTCTAAAATATTCTTGTCTTGTGAATATATGTGTAAATATATTATATCAATAGATAAAAAAAAAAGAAACATTCTTTTGTCTTTCTATATTTCAGATATATATATATAAATTTATAATAAAGATAAATGTATATACAGGTAATAAGAAACAACTTTTTCTTTTCTTCTCAATCATAGTTAATTATCAAACTATTGTTAGATTATAAAAAAAACGACAAAAAAACGTGTTTTTACAATTAGTATAAATTATTTCCGGTAATAGGTCATCGTCTTTGACCTTTTTTATTGTTTATATTCTTGTATTTCATTGCATTTTTATGAATCATTAAGATAAACAAAGTTAATCTTAACAATATACTCAAAAAAAAAAATTTTTACTTGTGATAATTACATCATGTTTTTTTTTTAGTATTAAATATGTAAAATAGATTGCATTGAATTAAGGAAATTTAAGAATAAATATCATTATAAACGAACTAAAAAATACTATCGATCTTATCTATATATTAATCTAATAAAACAATAATAAAAGCCAATATTATCCTAGAGAAAACTTCTCATATAAATGTACATGTTTAAATATATTTATTTCCGGAAATAAGAATTTTCTTATAAATAATGATTTCAATCAATAGAAATACATCATTTTTGCTTATTATATCATTTAAATCAGTTCTTAAGATTTTCTGTTCTCTCTTTTTTTTTTAAATCATTACTGAAACGATCTGTCATATTATATTAAATCTATTTAATTATTCAAGTAATTATCTGTTCATACGTTGAAAATGGATGTTGAACTAACTATGACTATTTAGTTTTTCCTTCATTTAACAAACATGAAAAGTTTTTCGATAATATATTAAAAGAAAATCTAACTATATTAGTTTGTTTTTTTTTTTTCTTAGTTATTTATTAATGAAATTTTCTTGCTATATATTCATATAAAACATTTATGAACAACATTGACGTCAATATTGACCTTGTGACTCTTTGTATATAAGAAAATCAAATCGATCAGTCATTCACTAGGTTTTTTTTTTTCTCTGTTTCGATTGAAATATAATAAATTGTTTTTCTAATAAATATTTCATAGCAAACAAAGAAATTTTATCATAATCCTTGTATTTATTTAATTAGACACGTATTTAAATTATTTCTGTATATTGCAACTATTTTATTAAAGAAAAAGAAAATATTATTGAATATTTAATAATCTTTTAAATAAAAAATTCTTTTTTTTTTTTTTTTTTTGTATTGTTAATTTAAATTCAGTTTATGCTTATTAACAAAATATTTTCTTATTTAATACATGATAAAAGTCTATAGAAATAAATCATAATAATAATTCATGCTTTTATATTATATTATTTATTCATTATTCATTGCCTCTTAGCATTTTTATTATTATTAGTGATCGTAATGCATTATTTAATAAAAATTTAGTTTTTTTTTGCCTTCAGGTGTAATTATATTGATCTAAAATTTAAGAACTAAAATAAATAGGTAATTTCTTTTATTTTTTTTTCCAAACATTACACATAAACTCTTTTAATTACAACATATACATGCGAATGAATTTTTATTAAGCATCATTAACTTTTCCCTCGATTTGTTAATAAGTAGTCATTTAATATAGACTACATATTTAAAAAAAAAAAGTATAATTCATTGGAAAATATATTTCGATGGAATCATAGTTAATTTATTTTTGCGGATGGCGTGAGAGGATGACGATAAAGAAGAAAACGAATGAGTAGGAGGAGAAAATAAGACGACGACGACGACCGTTTTCGGGAAGACGATTATGCCTCGAGTATGTTTTGACATGTGGGCAAAACAGAGAATAAATCAGTCATCATCGTCGTTTTCTTCTTCTTCTCTCTTTCTCTCGTTTATTTCTGCTTTTTTTTTTTTTTTATTTCTCATCATCATTGGTTCGAGAAAACGACAGATAGGAAGGCAAAGAAAACATAAGAATAGGAAACAGAAGGAGAAAAAAAGAATCGTCTATTATTTCTCTAGTGATTTTAGATGATCCACACACATAACAAATCTGTAATGACAGACGACAAAAATAATACAATAGATGTCTTCTTTTTATTCACAAATATTATTATATTACATTAATTTATTCGAAAAATATGCTTATTAAAGAATATCGTATTCCGGTACCTATGACCGTCGATGAATATCGAATTGCTCAATTATATATGATTGTGGTAGGTGATGATTGTTTTGTTTTTTTTTTGTTTATATAGAATATCAATATATATATATATTAAAAACTGAATTATTTTAGATACTTCAGAGGTAAAATAATAAAAAAAACCAAAGGGCTCACTGCTGCATGAGTAATTTTTGCTCTTCTTTAGAAATAATCTAATCGTTTTAATTCATTACTAAAAAAATTAACTAGATTTATATTTTTTTATTGATTTTTGTTTATATTTATAAATAAATAATTTTTAGAAAAAAAGTCGTGAAGAAACAAATTCATCTGGTAGTGGCGTTGAAATAATTAAAAATGAACCATATATAAATGGACCAGGTGGTAATGGACAATATACATTTAAAATCTATCATATTGAACGTCATTTACCTGGTTGGTTTAAAGCAATATTACCAGCAAGTGCAATGAAAATTGAAGAAGAAGCATGGAATGCATATCCATATACAAAAACACGTTATCGTTGTCCATTTATAGATCGTTTTGTACTTGAAGTTGAAACATGTTATCAAGCTGATTTTGGTACACAAGAAAATATATTTAATTTAAAACCACAAGAAATTGATCAACGTGTTGTTGGTTTGTATTTTTATAATGAATAAAAAAATAAATTAGATTTAAAAATATTTTCTTTTTATTTATCTAGAATTTCTTGATATTGTTCATAGTCAACCATTACCAGATATTCCAGCTGAAAATCCAGCAATATTTCGATCAGAAAAAACAGGTTTGTTAAAAATTTTCTTCTATTAAAGAGGGTATAATAGATGAGCTGTTCAAGAAGATTCATCATGTAAATACATTCAACAATTATCTCAGTTTTTTTTTCTTCCGTGTCTGTAACATTACAACGACTAACTAGAATACATCAAATTTATCCGTTTTTGATTTGTCAAACTTATTCTAAACATGACTTCCATAGTCATTATCTAGTTGCATGTTAAATCTAGGAAAAATTAATTATTTTATTTAGGACGAGGACCTTTATCATCGGATTGGTTTGAACAAAAAAAAAAAACTGCACGAAAAGAATCTGTAATGTGTGCATATAAATTATGTCGAGCAGAATTTCGTTATTGGGGTATGCAAAGTAGATGTGAAAGATTTATTCATGAAATAGGTAACAATTAAATATATATTTAATTAAAATATTTTTATTTATTTAATATAAGCTTTACGTAAAACAATATTACGAGCACATCGTCAAGCATGGTGTTGGCAAGATGAATATCAAGGTTTAACATTAGCTGATATAAGACGTTTAGAAGATGAAACACAACGTGAATTAAATAAACGTATGGCACAATTTCAAAATGAAAATATTCGTTTATCATTAACAAATTCAATTAATGAAAATGATAATATTATAAAATCAACTGAAACAACAGATGATATCAATCAACCATTGACAAAAAAACGTAGTCGACAGATGTCTATCGATAATATTAATGCTAGTAGACCAAGAATTAATTCATTTCCTGTACCACCATTATCAAGAGATGAAGCAGCTGATGATGAATTTTTTGATGCTGAATGTAAGATTATTTTAATGAAAAAAAAAAAAAAGAAATAATCATTGATTATTATCAGTATCATATTAAATATAACAAGTATATTTTTAAAAGTAAAAGATCCTAAAGGCATATTATAGTTGGCCTTAATTATTATTTCAATTAAAAATATATGATTGTCAAAATCTCTAGGGATATATAATAAGCTTCATTGGTCTTATAAATTAGCTATTAATTCTCTACATTCTAAGATACATACAACGAATTCTTATTATGTAGAATTCATATATTAGTTTGAATAAATTTTCTTTTCTTTTTCTAGCTTATTTGGAAGGCATATCAAATTCACGTACATCTCGTAATCTGATAAATTCAATGGAAGATATTCAATTAAGTGATTCGACACATTCAGGCTCTCATCACTCAAGTTTAGATGATGATGAACGAACATATGAATCATCAACATCAGATGATATTAGTAATAAATGTACTATTGAAATTCTTATACTTATTTTTTATGGTGGTTAGTTACCTTTTTTCTTTTTAAAATCTATTATTTTAAAGAAAATATATCTTCTAATTATTAAAATTAGGTAATGTATTTTCAACTGAAGAAGCATTTGTTAGTGCAAAAAAAACTGATTTTCTCACTTTTCGTTCAACATTTGAAACTGTCATAAGAAATCATTATTCACGTGTAGAAGGCAAAATAGCCATACGTTTTGTTGAATGTCGTTCCATATGTATTGAAGCTATAAATCTACTTAATAATTTATCACCATATGGTGCTTTAAATATGACATATGATATATCACAAAGTGAAACATTACCAATAAATGCAATACCATTATTCGCTACATCAAATCCTGGTTATCAAACAACATTAACAAATGCTGTTGCATCAGCAAATAAAGTTTATCAAGAATTTATATCATCAAAAGAAGGAAAATATTTTTCTGGACAAGTGAGAAAAAAAATGAATGAGAAATTTTGTATAAGAAAAAAAACATGAACAATTTATATATTAGGTTATTATTATTGGAGATGCTAATGGTGCAATACTAGCATATGATGCTTTATGTTTAAATCGTACATTAGATGATGCAACTTCATTATATGGTGAAGGTAATCTAATGAAATTAGAGACTGATAAATGTTTCTAAGATTAATCTGCAAAAGCGATCAAAATACAGTTTGAGAATGTACCCTTCCAGCGATATTCTATCACAGTATGGAATACAGTCAAATATTTTTATTCTTTCTTGGGAAAAATATGTAGTACTGCAGCGCCTACGGGAATCTATTAAGATTTGTTATTATGATATTAAAAAGGTCTTTTTAATATTAGTGCATTATAATTTTCGACTTTTTCAAGTTATTGAACTTCAGCATACAACTTACCATTCTTGTTGAATATTAAATTTTTATTATTTTTTTTTTCGTAAGATACAACAACACCACGTACACCTGCACTTACTAAACGAGCTCAAAATGATAATAATGACAGTGGCTCAGGACAATCATCATATCGATCAAATGCAAAACGTACTGCAACAAATGATACTCTTGATATAAGCGATAATATGTAAGATATCAATTAAAAAATTTTTTCTTTAATAAATATTTGAATTAGATCACGTGCTGGTGATAGTCTTCGTATTCGACAAGAAAATTATGGTTTAATATTAGCATTTGATGTAAATGAATTTTTTTCATTTGGCTCACCTCTTTCACTTATTCTTGCTTATCGAAAAATGCTTACTGATAATGGTAATCAATTTTAATTTTTTTCTTATTAATATATATCGAATTTTTCTTTTTTTTTTTTTTTAAATATAAATTAGTTGTTCGTCCATGTTGTGGACAATTATATAATTTATTTCATGCCTGTGATCCAAATGCATCTCGTATAGAACCATTAATACAATCCGAATTTAGTCATATACCTCCATGTTGTATTCCTCGTTATTCACAATTTCCTTTAGGTGATGGAGAATCAACCTTACTTGGTAAAAGAAAATTCTATCATGTAAATTAAAATTTTTCTTTTTAATTAAATAGTTGAATATGTTCATCAACATTCAAAATTATTTTTAAATTATAATACAAATCGTTCACCAAATGACCTTAATACACTTTTTTCTGATAGTAAAAAAAAAAGGAGATTTTATTTAATATTAAATAGAAATTTTTATTTAATTTTAGTTCGACAAACATGGTGGGGAACAAGACGTGTTGATCATATTGTTTATTGTCCAGAATCATTAATGAGTCAACCTACACATGTTTTACCAATTGTTTTTCATTCAAGTTATTGGGAATCACGTGATGTTATGTCATTTATTTTACGAAATGTAATTATTCGTATTTATTTAATTACTTTTTAATTAATTATTTTTTTTTAAAATAGATTACACGTAATCAGGAACATATACATTTATTTAATAGTCAAACAAGTTCGAATTCATGTTCATTTTCTCCTACTAAACCAACAGAACGTTGGTTACATCGTACAACAACTGTTAAAATACGAGTAGAATTTTTATTTCTTGTTTTTTAATTATTAGTAAATTGGTGTTTTTTTTAGAATTTAGCACCAAATCATCGAGGAAATGATACAATGGTTGTTGATGCACGACCACAAACATTTTATGCAAAATTTCATTATGGACCTATTGATATGGTTTGTTTAGCTAATGAAAAAATTGATATTTATGTTATGAGATCAGCACCATATGGAGAATGGAGATTACTGGATACTGTTGAAACAGATGCTCATGGTCGTATACGATATACAATTCCAGATAATAAAAAATTACCTTTAGGATTACATCCTGTTAAACTTGTTGTTCGGTATGAAGATTGTTTTTAAGTATATAAAAAGATCTTTTTCGTTTTTTTTTCTAGTGGTGATCATACAACAGTCGATCTGTATTTAACTGTATTACCACCAAAGAGTGAAGCAGTTATATTTAGTATTGATGGAGCATTTACTTCAAGTTTTTCAGTTAGTCATCATGATCCAAAAGTACGACCAGGTGCTGTAGATGTCGTACGGTAAATAGAAAATAATAAACGTTTGAACTTTTTTATACTTTTTTTTTTTTTAAATAGATATTGGCAAGAATTAGGATATATTATTATTTATGTAACTGCACGTCCAGATATTCAACAACGTCGAGTTGTTCATTGGCTTGCTCAACATAATTTTCCTCATGGTTTAAATATATAAAAATTATTTTATTTGTAATTTTTTTTATTTTTATTTTTTATAGGTATGACATTATTTAATGATGGTATATCACGTGAACCAATTAAACATAAATCTGAAATGTTACGAACGACAGTTGAAAATGCTGATTTAATAATAACTGCTGCATATGGTTCATCAAAAGATATACCTGTATATCAATTTATTCATGTACCAGCTGAACGAATATTTGTTGTTGGAAAAATAAAAAATCGTTTTCAAGGTCAAGCACATTTTCTTGTTGATGGATATGCATTACATTTAGGTAATTAGATATTAAAATAAAATTTTTTAAATATACTAATTATGTATATATATATTTTGTATAGCTGAGCTTTCTAAACCGGGTATGATTCGACCATCAAAATCAAATTCTCGTCATTTATTACGTCGAGCTTGTTTTAATTTACCTAAATTATCATCAATTACAACTACACAATCATCAACATCACTTATTAATACAAATCAACCAAGTTCCCCATCATCTCATTCAACAATATCAATGCCAACATCACATCATCCAGTTATTGATCAAACATTATCAGCACCATTAACATATCGAAAATTAAATTTTCATGATGATACAAATACTTCTCAACGTCATCCTCATCTCATATTTAGTACATCACAATCTAAAGAAGCTCCATCACGTGGTATTTCACCTCGAATTAATCGTAATATAACCACAACAACGAGTAATACTTATAATCCTTCATCAATTGAAAAACTATAATTGCTTTTGTTGTGTTTTTTTTTTCTTTTTGCCATAACATTTATTTCGTTATCTTTTATTTGTCTTGTATTACAATTTATTAGTTTATATGGAAATGGAATGGATCATTTTCGTGTTTTTTTTTGTTCCTCTATGTGATAAGTGACAGCTGTCTTAATGCATTGAATTTTAATTTCTTTCTTTTTTTTTTTCTTTCGGATTGTATATGTTCTTTGCATGTAAAGATATATATTTTTTTTTCCTTCTTTCTTTTTCACGATTGTATGTATCAATATAAAGATATGTTATATTGGTTTATTCGATTAAAAATTTAACTTATTTTCAAGTTTAGATGGAAAAACAGATTATACCTGCTCCCCCATCGGCTGATCTTGAAGGTAGTAAAATATCAAGCATTCAATTGCATTGTATAATAGCTATAATTAATTTTTTGCTTAATGGGAGATAAGATTTAAATTGATATCATGTTTCTTGAATTCGCTTTATGTATTTTGATTCATTTTTATTTAGAAATTTTTAACTTGATTCTATTTCGTAATGTATTATTACTGATATAATATTTAATAAAATCAAAAGATAAATATTTGTAAAATATTTTAGAATTATTTCATGCCGCTCATGAAGCTAAACATAAAGCTTATTCTCCTTATTCAAAATTTCGGTATGAATTTGATATATTTATATGTAATATAGAGTTGTTTTTCATCATATTAGAGTCGGAGCTGCTTTATTAGCATCATCAGGAAAAATATATTTGGGGTGTAATATTGAGAATGCTTCATATGCATTATCTACTTGTGCTGAACGAACAGCACTTGTAAAAGCTATTTCAGAAGGTGAAACTTCATTTACAAAAGTAGCTATTACATCGTAAGTTTATTTCTTTTCTTCAAGTATATGAAAATATTCTTTTTTGATTATTTTTTTTAGTGATGTTGAAGTGGGTTTTACTGCTCCATGTGGATCATGTCGACAAACATTAGCTGAACATGGTCTTGAGTTAGATGTTTATCTTGTTAATCCAAAAAATGAATCAAAAGCTTATAAACTTCGTGAATTATTACCACTAGCTTTTACACCACGTGATCTTGAAAAGCCACGTGCAGAACATGATGTTGTCGAATGAACATTTCTGAACTTATCTTATCACAAATATTTATTTGAATAAACTCAATAAATAATTAATCTATTACGAATATATAAACAGTAATCAAAATAGATTTATATTAATATGATTGTAACTGGTTTTGTAATAGTCCTATATTTTTAGAAAAAATTGATTTAATATAGAAATATATATTCTGCTAATTATTCATTATTTATGCTATCAAATCATTTTGTAAACACATGAAATAAAATTTGTCAACATAACACATTTGTTTCTAAGCATGCACCAACTGAATCAAGAAAATTATCATGAATTATGTTTTTGAGAATTCTATAATATACCCATGTCATCAAAATCGACGATTAATCGCTAACACTCTCGATCTTGGACGATTTTAATAGTATAACGCAATTGTCAGAATTCCAGTTCCCACAATGCCTACTGGTGTTAATGCTTTAGTCTAAATAAAAGACATGATTACTGTATAAATAAAACTACTTACTGTAATTGCTCCCATGTCATTGAAATCGGGTAAATTTTGGCGATTAATCACGATTAATTGCCGATTCTTTTTAACTATGAGAAAATCGCCCATTAATCGCTGATTTTTTTTGCTCAAATCACGATTAATCGTCAAAAATGACCCGATTTCGATGACATGAGTATTCATCCAATGAGATTAATTTTGCGATAATATCAACGAGAAACTTTTCTTATTTCTAAAGAATCAGTTTTTAATGACAATGGACTTGACAACGATGTATAGAAAAACAAGCATGTTTTGTATATCTAACAGATTAATGCAGACTTGGTCTATCTTCGTTTCAATAATTCTCACCATCAAGATAATAATCTTATGCAAAAATTAACATTTTGCAGAAAGGTTAACAAATAATATCATTTAAAAATAGAATGAATTGATTGTGTTTTAACAATAAATGAAAATGAATAGAGATTAAGAATAAAATAGACATTAACAAATTGTAAATTTATTACCTATTGTCTTCTATACTTTTTACTCAAGAGAATATGTTGAATAATAAATAATGAAAACAGTATAAAATATCGTTATATGAAAGCTTTCTTTCATTATAAGATAATTAATCTAAATTTTCTAGAAAATTCTTAATTTTTAGATCATAAAATACTCATGAAATGATACGTATAATAGAAGTATCGTTTGATGTAATGGTTATAGACTGTCATTTTTTTGCTGAAAAAGATCGAATCAGACAAATGTTAGCAGTTGTTCCAATTTGTTTGCGATATGCCATATTTTGCATATATCACATCTTCAAAAACCAATAAAATCTTAATGTTTTTTTTCAAAAGATACGCCGTTAAAAGCTCCGCAAATGTTATATGACCAAGTTCTTAGTGAGTAATAAAGAAGATCGTCCAGATACTTTTATTATTATAAATGTGGTAGCAAGTAACAATAACACGATGCATCTTTTGGAAAAAAATAAAGTTGTCAGATATAAGCAAAATATAGCAGATCGTAAACATTTTGGAACAGCTGGTATTTATCTGAATATTATAATTGTCTTAAGGCAGATTGGTTGATATTTAAGATTGTATACAGATCAGATAAGATTATTTTTCTTTATTAATGTAAAAAATAGAACAGAATAAAACAATAATGAATATCTCTTTTGTGGCGACAAATAACCATTTCTATTGAGTGTTATATGAAAATCTTATATTAATATAATCGTAGTTGCATAAAAGATAGCTTTTTAATGATAAACACAATAATTATTGGGTGCTAATAGATGTCCAAATAGAATTTGACTAAGAGAAATACATCAAAATAGAATTTTAATAGATAAGATTAATGTTTATATGTCATACTTGTCATTGTAAATATGAAAAAGATTATTTGAGACAAGGAATCCATATTGTTGGTCTAAATATATAAATTTAGAAAATATTCAAGTACAAATTTATATGATGAAGAAAATTTAATAAATCTATATCGAAAATATTGATTTCTTTCAAATAGATTGTTTTTTTGAATATTCCAATTGTAAATCGAGTTTTGTTGTGTTTCTAAACTATTTGTATTTTCGAATAAGATATTCTCCATAAATTTGTTTTTTCTTTCCTATAGTATAGAGAGTGATATTCGTTTGACATAACTACTCAGAAAAGCTCGATAAAGACTCTCGTATGCGTTCATTTTAAAAAAAAGTTAAAAGAAACTTACTATATAATTATATTTTGGTATTGTCTGATAGTTATTCAATAGTCATTAATGCAATCATTTTTCATAATGATTTGTTATAATCTTCCATCCATTTACCTATTGCATCAAAAATAGATGCTGATCTATTATCGCTTGTTAAAATAATAATATTTATTGTTTGTATTCAAAGAAATAGCTTTTATATACCTGGAAAATTAATAAGTGTATTAAAGATATAAATGGTACAGGTCGATCACACTGAATGTTACTGGTTATTCAAAAATATAACAGATAATTGCAGTAACTTTGAAATGAGAATATGCATGAAAAACTAATATTGTATATCTAATTAGAATTACTCTTGTTTGTGCATTCTTAGAAGAAAATAAAACAGAAAATCAAGTCACGTTTTAGAGAAAGAATAAAGTTAGCTTAGTTTCTCTTATCAGTGCAGTTTAATTAACGACTTCGAAAAATCAATTAGTGCTTTTCATTCATCAATATTTCAAGGAGATCGAAGAAATAGTGAATGAAACACTCAAATCGCCATACTCTGATAATGTAGTTCAACAATTTTTAAAAAAAAAAGATTCTTTTGTATAATTTGAACTATTTATTGTATAGTATTTGATTTAAATAAACGTAAGCTTCATGTTACACTCTAATGATAGTATCTTTTTATTTTACGATAAAAATATATATATTGAAAACTATCTACACTTATTTAATATCAGTGCAATATTAGTTTAATTCGAAAAAGAAAGAATTAACAAACACTAAGTAGCTGCAAAATTTTCAGAATAAACTTGGCATTTTCAGTACTCTGTTGTTAAGTATTGCCGAAGAATCGCAATTTTTATTGCATTGTTTTGTTATATGGTTTGAATTCTCTTGAAATCTTTTAAACTTTGGAAGTTCACTATTTTCCTCTTGACGTATACATTAGTAATATATAAAGTATGGTACAGATCAACGGAGAAAAGGATATAACAAAATGTCATGAGAAGATGAATTTATGCTTCATAAGAAGATCTCAGTTAGATGTATACACTGTCGGGTCTTTTGCTTTATTCTACAAAATGACTGGTATATATACGCACGGACTTAGAAAAAAAAACCAGAAACATACTGGAAAAGTAATGAACAAGAAGGGAAATATTCCTAGCAATATCCAGACTAGATTAATAGAGAGAGAATGATATAGAATACATCATATCATGAACGTAGAAAAGAACAGAAAAGAGAATATATGTGCCAGTGCCATCTATGTTTTCGGTAGCAGAATGTAAAGAAAAAACGAAAAAAGAAGTTGAGAGATAATATAGAAGGAAACACAAAATAAAATTTGGTTTTTTTTCAATTATATATATATGTTTACAAAAAAACTTCCACATCTTCTTCTACAAATACTATACGACAGCATAACTTGATGTTTTCTGTTAACTGTTAGAAGAAATATACAAACAAATATCTCTTTTTCTTGTACATAACAAAATTATTGATAATTAAAATATTAACATTTACAACTTTTTCATCTGGAAGATATTAACGAAATTCTCAGATTAAACTCATTGTCAAACACGTTGAGATTGTTTTTAATTTAGACGTTGATCGAATTATCGATTGTTTAAAATAAAGAAACGGTTTTTCGATTATCAGAATTAAGAAAATGAAGTTTTCGATCAAAAACAACTCATTTCAGATGATATTCAAGAAACTGTAACGGATGAAAGCAAAAAATTCAACAAAATGTTCCTCTATTAAATGTTGTAAAAGATACTACAACACAATTAGTTGCTGCAATGAATAATACTAAAGAGTTAGCAAAATTAATGAAATGGCACCAAAAAGCGATTAAGAAACGAATTGGGAATAAAGTTTTCGAGATGAAAATGCATCGTATTGTTCTTGTTTTGTATTTTTCTTGCAAGAAATAAAATTATTTTAAACAAGAATTTTATTTGTCTAGCAGAACACTATTAATATGCTGGCGTGTTTTAAATCGTCTTTTCTATTAAATCATTTTAACTCATCTCAACACACTATGGATACTTGTAAAAGACAAGAACATCTCCAAATCAGAGCATGATATCATCGGTAAATGGAGCTCAGTGAGGCGATTCTATCAATACTCACGAAGACTCAAACTAATTCAACAGCAGAATGATTTTCTAATACACAAAGTGTTTTTTATCAACCCACCAATGGGCACGAATATTCATACTTTTTGCCAGTCAGTAGGCCTATTCGATTTAGAAGCGTACCCAAAGTATTCGTTCTTTTATATGTTTACTTAAGAAAAATAGCAGAAATTTTTTTCGCAATTTTACGTATTACCAGTTATTTTACGTAAACTACGATTGTCCGCATAGAGAAACCATTCAATTAATCTTGTGAAAAATATACATAACTCTGGAAGGAAGAGTTATGAACCTCTTTATATTACAAAAAGAATAACTTTTTGCTCTGAAACTCGGCCTTTGGACGCTAAAAGTTCTAAAAGTCGTTGCATTTTCCAAATATATTGTTGAAAAATCCATGGCCTTGGAGTAACGGCTTTTGAAACCTCTCTTGTGAGTGGCCTTCTATTCTGAGAGGAGAGAAAGATCTATAGAAAAATAATGTCTTTTCGACAATACAAATGAGCATATATCGGCAATAAAATGAACAATATATGAATGTGAATATTTGGTAAGAGTCATCTCAAACTTTTTGTATTATACAATTAAAAAGATTTAATTAATAGTTTAGTAATAATATGAACTAGTTTATTTATGAAAGAAAGCATATATCATTATAATTATTTAATGTCTTTTTTTGTGTTTTATTAAATACAAAATAATTTGTTTATGAATCATTAATGATCTGATATTTAGATGCACTACCATAATGAGCTTGAAATTTGGCATAAGCAGCTTTTGAAAAGAGACATTTTAAACGAATAAATTGTGGATCATTTTCATCAACAATCATACTTTCAATTGTACATAAATCACCATTAGCAAGTATTTGATAAAGTTGTCCTCCTTGTAATACACGATATTCACATGTAACACGATCACTTGCAATCATAAGTTTCTTTTGTACTATATCAATAAGTTGATCAAGTCCTTGACCAGTTGTACAGGAAATGTATAATCCATCATTGTCTGTAACATTTATCTCTGAAATTGATTTCTGTGAAAGTGTATTTTCTTTCTCTTCTACTTCATCTTCATCTTCACTCTCATCATGATCATGTTCTTCATTAATTTGATTATTTTTTGATGATTGTTGATCTAATAGATCACATTTATTGAATACAGTAATCATTGATTCAAGTTTTGATGTTGGAACATCAAGTTCAAGTAAAGTTTCTATCACTGTTTTACGTTGTACAACATAATCTGGATGACTAATATCACAAACATGAATTATTAAATGTGCATCAACAGCATCATTTAATGTTGCACGAAAAGCTTCAATTAATGTTGTTGGAATATCAGCTATATGAATAAAAATAATTGTCAATCGAATAAATTAATAATTATTTACCAATAAAACCAACTGTATCAACATAAAGTATATTTAATGCATTTGGTAAAACACCAGCATGTGTAGTTACATCTATAGAAGAAGAGAAAATAAATTTAAACTAGAAATAATCATTCTATTCTATTATTTTTTATTTATTATAGATATACCTAATGTAGCAAATAATTGATTTTTTGGTTGTAATGAAGCATCTTTTGATAATGCTTTAATTAATGATGTTTTACCAGCATTTGTATATCCAACAACAGCTACAGTAGGTATATCAATAGCTAAACGATGTTTTTTAATTAATTTTCGATGTTGTTCAAGTTTAGCTACTTCAGCACGAAGATTTCGTTCACGATCCTTTAAAACTAAATAAATAAGAATTTCTTTCAAAATTCATATTATATTAATTACTTTAAATAATTCTGAATCATTTTTACGATATCGTAATAATGGAATTTCAGCAAGAGCAACTTGTAATTTAGCTGCACCACTTTGTGCATGATTTTTAAAGATCTATATTATTTTTTTTAAAATATTTATTCTTAAAAACAATAACAAAAAAAATTTTTACTTGAAGTACAACTGAATATCGATCATAAACAGGTACATGAAATTTTTCTGTAAGTCCATCAATTTGTGCAAGTAAAAGACGATCAATTGAAACAAATACAGCTGTTGCTTGACATTGATGAATTTCATTTGTTATTTTTTCAATATTACCTTTACCATATAAATATCGTTTTGAACCACTTGATTTTAATGTATATATTCCATGACCAACAACTTGCCATTTATTTAATGTTTGAATAAGTGATATTGATTCTGATAATTGTAATTGAGCAGTTGTTGATTGTCGACCACGTGCTTTAAATTTCATTGATGGTTGAATTATATAAATACGATGACCAGCAGAACGTATATGAAGTAATGCAGATGACATAGATGTAAAATCATGATCATCAATAAGACTTTGTATATGACGATCAGAAAATTCTTTTGTATATAAACGAGATGTATGTGAAAATGTTCGAATAGAAGATTTTATAAATGATAGATGATTAAAAAATTTTTTAAATAACATTTTTTAATATTTTATCAGATATTTAGCAGTCAAATCAATTCAATTAAAGATTATATATTTTTACCTAATAATAATAATAAGTAGAATAAAATTTTATAATGGTATAATATGTACACAATAATTGGTTTGTATTATTACCATAAACTATATTCATCTCATTTTATTCTAAGAACCATAAGGTGTCGCCATTTAACATTATATTTTACTATTTTGTTTTTTTTTAAGATAACATTTTGTTTTTTATTTGACCTTTTTCTTTCACTAGTTCGCAAATATTCATTTTGTTTTTATTTCGATCTTCTACATTGATTATCTACCTTCAAACACAAGATGATTGACATTTATACAGTAGATGCCTTTACCAAAGAATTGTTCAAAGGTAATCCAGCTGGTGTTTGTACTTCATTTCGAGATATACCTCATTCAACTAATTTGGATATACTTTTTCAACAAATTGCTACTGAAATGAATTTATCTGATACAGCTTTTATTACTCAAGCAAAAAATTCTTCTTCAAATACACGATATTTTCTGCAGTGGTTTACTCCAAAAAATGAAGTTGATTTATGTGGTCATGCAACATTAGCAACAGGTCATATTTTTTTTGAACAAATTTTAAAAAATTCATCGATTAATGAATTAATTTTTGAAACAAAAAATGCTGGAGAATTAAAAGTTAAACAATGTGAACATAATGGTTATTTACAACTTGACTTTCCTATGGGTGATCCACAACCAATTGAATTTAATAATAAAATATTAGATGAATTAAAATTAAAATTAAATATATTACCAATACAAGAAATTTTAGCTGTTCAATTATGTAAAAAAACCAAATTTCTTTTACTTCATCTTTCAACAATTGATGATAATATAAAAGCACAAGAAAATCTTCTTGAAGTTGATTTTGGTCAATCAATAAATCCATTTATACGTGGTATTATTATTACAAGTGCTTCAGAAACAACAGATTTTATTTCTCGTTTTTTTTCCCCATGGTTTGGTGTTCCTGAAGATCCAGTTACTGGTAGTGCTCATACAGTACTTGCTGTTTATTGGTCTCGAATATTTAATAATAAAAAAACAATTCTTCATGGTTATCAACAAAGTGCTCGGGGTGGTTATGTTGATTGTGAATTAGATGAAAGTAATAAACGTGTATTATTACGTGGATCTGCTGTCACTGTAATACAAGGTCAACTACATCTTCAACAAGATCAGTTAAAGTTGTTCAATAATAAACAAAATTTACAATAGTAAAAGAAATAACAATTGTGACAAATTTACATAAAAACATTTCATTGTCATGATTCTTTACATTAGAATATTATATATAGACAGATATAAATGATTTATTTTATTTGAAATATAACATACTATATATTATTTAAGGCAAACATTGATTTGTTTTCATATGAATACAATATAAGTTCCGAAAATTTTCATCCCATCTAAACCCCGATCTTGTTTAAGTAGGGTTCAGGAAAAAATAGAGATTGGGGCAACCTCGTCGGATCCTACCTGAAAAACATATAATTTAGATGCTTAGAGAAAAGTTTGCTTCTGTCCTTTTCATTAAAAGATTCCATCCAAAAATATGGGGAAAACAGCATACAGTGAACATGATACACTTAAAATCTCGATTATCATATGAAAAATGGTATGACTTCGAAATAAAAGTCGGACTCACTAATATTCATAAATATCTTGTAGAGCTATCTTTTCAATGGACGTTTTCAAACAGCCATTCTGGTGCATTTGTTATGTGCAGAAAGGACAACGAATATTCTCTCACAACTAAGTAGATGACTTCCTTATATCTGCATCTGTACAATGGATTCTAACATATAGTCCTGAGCGAGCCTCTCGTAGAGTTTCTCTTCAGAGGAAGTCTACGACTATAAAATAATTGTTGCTGAAAGACGAATTGGACGCATTCAATTTCTCATTTATCATCGCGAAAGGTCGTTCTGTGTTTGTCGATTAGTATTTTTATTTAGTTTTATAAATTTCTCGAATATTTTCGAGAGGAAACTCTTTACTTTAATGTGTGTAATAAACGTGACTAATGTAGCCTGTTTGTTGATGATCTAGATCTTAGTTAAAGCCGTTAGAATTTTTTCTTATCAGTGCCGATATCGATCCAAACGGTCGGATCAAACTGGACGGGACGATAGATCCGCATGAGTCATTATTTTTTTCTTCTGATACCATAACAAACAAACCAATCTTTCGATAAGTCATATCTACCGTCTAATCAATACAATAACAATATAAGAATTCTGTCTTTCTATTCTAGCACTTCTCGCTATTTATTTTCATAACTTTTCTCACTCCTGGCATATATTGATAAATAAAAACTTCATAGTACAACATATTCTGTATTAGCTTTCTACAGCGAGTAACTGTTCATTAGACACGGACATTGTTAATTAATTGTGTACGTAGAATGCTTCCCGCATTATATTCGATTTCATATTCCTTATATCTGAACGAAATATTTACTGTAAATAGTACGAGATTTAATTAAAGCTATGACAAGTTGCAATGCTAAGAATAATCGACTTGCTTTTATTAGCATAATATGATATCAAATTGAATTGGGAAATAAATTAAATGCAATATGCTGACTTTTCACAAAACATACTAATCTAATATATGTTCTTTCCACAGATCTAATACTCCATATCAGTAAAAAGTGTTTGATTTGCATAAGCAATATATTTACCATAAGTTTTTCAAAAAAATTATGCAGAAAACAAGAGAATTTCAGACTATCAGATAGAGAGCTTTCTATCACGCTGGACGGGCCATTTAGAATTGCCAGTTACACTTATGATCTAGGTAACACAACCAATTATCTATCGTTAATGACTATATCCATTTCGCTCCATACTTTCAGATACAATTAATAATTCCAGACAAAAATGGATATGAAACAGTACGTTAGTCAACATACATTTAAAAAAATACGGACGATCCTCTTTTCAAAAAAAGAGCATTTCAGAAAAAGTGATGACTACTCATCATAACCTACACGGCCAATAGAGCAAACGCATTCCAAATTCTTCTATGATTTTTTTCTCAAAAAGAAAAGTTCCCAAACTGTCTTGCTGCATTTTCTACATATCGTATTTAGAAAATCATGTGAATAGTCCAATTTTTAGCAAGACATATTCCCATCCACACCAAATAGGAAGTTGCATAACCAGCAATTTACATCCGCCAAGCGCCTAATTTCTTGCTAATCAGCCCAACAGAAACTGTGCATAGACATTCATCAGGAACTTACCTTATCAAATCTCTGAACGAAAGATATATCGAGTGTCGATCTTTCTCATTTATATGGCGTCTGATAGATATCTTTTACATCGTCTTTCCTCCGTAATGATGACAATAAATCGCTAGAGATATCTAGCATCGAGTATCGTTAGTAAAAGAAGGAGATTGCTAGCGGTATCTAGCATCGAGTTCAATTTACAAAAGAGTGAGGTCGCTAAAGATATTTAGCGCCAGCTGCTGATGATCAGAATGAGGATGATATATATGGTGAGCATTAGTTGTCGTTGAGGAGAGCATTCTGGATTGAAACATAGTGAACTTTAACGGTTTTGGAGCGGACACTATTAAACAAAGTTATTGGGCTACCAGCCTTATCGTAGATAAAACATCGTGGTTAATTTTTGGCGATGAATACAGGCTTGTTATTTACAGAATGGAAGGAATTCACCATTCGGTGAATCACACTAAGACGCGTTTGTCATATATTTTGGTGCGTAGCAGTTGGATAGAGAAAGTGCTTTCGAGCACAATAGATTATTGATGTTTTCATCGTTCTTGATGTATAGAAGAAACATTTAAGATATTATTTTGTCGATGAAAGAATCAGCCAACTATGAAAAAAAAGCACATTTTATTTTATTGATGCACTATGAGAAAAGAAAAAGAAAGAAAGCAAGAATAGGTATGATTTTGTTTTTTGTCACATGGCCGATAGTTAGGTGTTGATCGTGGGAATGGAGAAGCTGCAGAATGCATCAATACCGAGTCAGACAAATAATATGAAAACCTCGTTAAAATAAGTCGAAATCATTATAAAGACAAAATCGTAAAAACTCATATTTCTACACATTAAATGTTGTAACGACGTAAATGAGCGAAGAGCGCGTCTGTTGTACTGTTGCCAAAAAATATCGACAAAACCAATTTAATGATAGAAGAACAAAAAATTAAGTGCTGTATTTGATAGGGTTACGTCGGATTTGTATGAAAATACTATTTTTCCTACACTTCTCTTGTGATATAGGAAAGATTCACAATATAATCAGCTAAAACACCCTTCTATATATAACGTTACGGTTATTTTTCCTAATTTTATGTCAAATTTTCATATTAATGAAGCTTATGAAACAAACTCTTTTACTTTTCAATTCATTGAACGAAAAGAGATTTTTGTTTGATATGTTTTGGACATTACTTTATTTTATAAACTGAAAAAATCGTTAAATTTTTATGGCAAATGGTTGGATTTCTATAGAGTTCTAGAAACAAAAAAAATTAAAGTGTTGCTCTACATTTTGTGCGAATGTGAGTTTTTTGTAAGGTTATATAAAGTTTTATGTTAATGAAATTCATGAAATAAACTTGTCTTTTCAAAGTATTTTTGCCCCCTTTTGTCTTTAATAATAAATTAAATTTATTTGAATAGGATTTCTTTGAATGAAACACCGAAGGAAATGAAGAGTCATTTTTTTCGATGAACAAAAAATTTGCAAAGCTTTCAAATCAAAATTTGACAAAATAGTTTTGCTGGAAATCTTGAGTGCTACAAAGAAAATGGCTTAGAAACTCGATATTTCAGGAAGAAAGGCATGAGCAAATGAATCTTTTTCAGATTTCTTATGTATCATTGAGTTCTACTTATGCTCAAAAGATAGAGTCAAAATAGTTTGAACACCTAAAAATGTTCCATCGTTAGTCTATCTTTTAAAATATGATTCAAATTAATTCATTTGTCATTTAGAAAGGAAAGTAATTACATACAGAGAAAAGAAAGAAAGCATGATGAGCATATATTGACCTTCATTAAGACATATTCCAATCCATCTTTCATGTTTATTTAACATCATTCACCCAAGGTTATACTCGTGATCATATAGATATCAGTGTCCGACATGGGTCACTTTTTTTGTGACCCGACCCAACACGATCCAAGGTAAAACATAATTTTTAGTTAATAAAAGCGAATTTTTTTCAGTCATTGAGAATCTTTTGAGTAAATCAATACATATTCTCTCGATATTCGAAATAAAGAAATAATTATCTCCTCCAAAGTTGCTTCTTTTCTTAAGTAACGTTCGAAAATTTTCGAACTTTTGCGAACCGACCTGACCCGACACGATCTGACCTGACCTGACCTGACCCGAGTCGGATACTGATAAATACTTTTTTTTACATCGTCTTCCATTTCTGATGATCAAAATAACATGTCACAATCTTTCGCATGACACGACTTGTTGATTCATCAATGAACTATCTCCTAAAATCTACAATAACGGTAGAAATCGAAATTAATATATACAAGACATTGCATATAATTTTTTAATATTGAAAAGTACTAAAGTTTTATACTTTAGCTATAAAGAATAACCTTTATTGAATATTGATGAAGTTTGTTTTTATGAGCAAAACCTTAAAATTCTTCCTTGTCAAATAACAATATTCTTTTATTAAGCTTGATTAGTAATAATGTTACACGCATTCAATGTATGATCACAACATGTCAAACCCTGGAGATAAGCTTAGATGTTCGACAGTCACACTCCACTAAACTCGCAATTTACTGAGGCAGAAAGCGTGTCCTCGTTGCACAAAATCGTCGTCAATACTGATCGATGAGTATATAAGGGGGGTGCAATTGCACAATCCTTACATTCGTACAATCGTTAAAGTTATCGATTCTTTAATTTCTTATAGCAAAATCATGAATTACCGTGATAATCCCAACATGCCACCTATGGCTACATGCTTTCCTGGTTCCAATTTTGATCCTAACCTAGATTATGATACTGGTTTTGGGCGTAATCCTGAATTTAATACTTCTTTTACTCATGGCGATGGTACTAGTGTTAATGTGAGCTCTAGTGGTGTTAGTCTTTTTGGTCCAAGAGGTCTTGATATTGATATTGGAGGTGGTGCTGGCGGTGTCAGTAGTGTTCATATTACAGATGGTCTTCCTGGTACTCGTGTGCTTAATGTTACTAATGCTGATGGTAGCTCTACTACTGTTAGTGGCTATTCTGCTTCATAATATTTTAGTATATCAATGTAAGTCTTAGATTTATTGTTTACTTATGTATACTTAGTAGATGCTAGTGTATCGACAATGCTTCTAATGTGTGAGAAGTTTTTGAAAAAATTATATTAGTAAATGAAATAGAATGGATATTTACTTCGTATATCAAAATATTTTCTTGTATGTTCTCTTGAATTCTATATTATACTTGTCTTATTCACATTTATTATAGATTTTACCTAACCGAATATTTCTTTTGTATTTTTAGCAAATCTACATTCATTTATCAAACAATTTAATTCATCAATTACTCATAAGAACGTCTCAATTTTTTCGCCTTTTTTTTATACAATTAATCATTGTAGTGTTTACTTACTAACAAACATGATATTCATTTAATTAACTTTTTTTTAATAAACTTTATAAAAACATTAAACTCTTTATGACAATAATAGCAGCATCTCAAGAATAGTGAAAAAGAAAAGCATACAACAACTGATAAATACACAGTGAACGTCATAATTCACTTGTCTGACTAAATGTCACTTAACATGATTAAAGTTGAATACTGAATATGTTGAGTGCAAAATAATCGACTATTTTCGTTTAGAAATGTTTTTAAGTTTTTGTAAATTTTGCTTAGATCTACCTCATTTATTTTACATACCTACCCGAAGCAGTGGTAATAACCATCCAAAATTAATCGTGCTTTTTTTATAGAAAATGTCTTTAAAATGAATACTGCCTCTTTTTAATATTCATAAAACAGAAGAAGAAAAACAGAAAGCATTTTCTGATTCGAAATCATCACTCAAGCTTTTCTTGATACTATAATCACACAATAAAATAAAATATATCGATGGAGAGTTTCGAATATTTCACACTCCAGATTCACTTGGGCTACTAATGAGGAGACATATTTATGTGTTCAAGCATTTTAAAGCCCTTCGTTTCGCCATGAGTAGATCTCGATGAGATATAAAAAACCTAAAAAGAATTCATTCTCTTGTACCTTTTTTCACGAGATATCGAATTTCCAAGAAATATATATAAAAATAGAGAAGAAAAGGATAAACGATTGTTTCTTGAAAACTAGTACAGTACTATTTGATGAAACTTTTCTCAATTTTGTATACTGCTTGTCTGATCTTTTCGAACTTAAAAGTTAGATTAAATTTTATGAATAACATATCTACTTGTTGTCCATCAGTCCAAAGAATGTTCAAAATTTTTTATTTTATTTCGGGTACAATAAAAATTCTAATCCAGGAAAATATGATTGAAACACAATGGTTTGTCGCATCAACTGCAACAAATAAAAGGAGTCCCATTATACGAAGATGTTCCGCATATTGTAGCGTCAAATGAGTAACACTCTTCATTCACAGTTTCGAAAGACTCTAAATGATTGTCTGTGCAGCCACTAACATACAAAGCGCATTCGATCATCCTAAGAGAAACTTCAAAAGAGAGCTGATTATGATTTAGAGATGTGAGACGAATGATATTATTACGTTCGATAATGTTGATATCAAGTTTATCGAGAAGTGCATGAACAAACAACCGACAAGGAATTACTTTCATTGGTCTAATAAAAACAGAAATCCAATGATTGAACTTTGAACCGTCATTTCTTCGGCATTTCAAGTTTTGTGCATCTGAGAATGCAATCATAGAAAATGCTTTCCATCAGTCCATCCTTCCCAACAGTTCGTCATAAGTAGAAACTTCTTTCGTGGACTAAGTGACAGAGGAAGAATATGATCACATCAATAGTCAACTTAGGATGTCTTGAGCTTGTGGAAACTTAAACAGAGATACATCGGCAAGAAAAGATAACCATCAAGTGTAATGATTGTTTACACTGCGTAACTATGAGTAGTGGCATTTGTAGTGCAGGCAGATGCAATTTTAATCTTCTCGTCTTTGTGGCTCAACAATCGAGAAGAATGTAGTTTGAGTTCGATCCTACTTTGATCTGTATTAATGAACACATTGGCTTCATACTTTGACAAATGCCTGCAAACATTGTCTACGAATTGATCAGCTGAAACTATGATTATTTCCTGATTTTCTGTCTCACACTTCGTCTCAATCTGTAAAAAACAAATATTTTTAGAAAGTTTGGTCTCAATGTATTTGTAGAGAAACTATAGTTTGGTGTAAATTATAGAAATCTGGAACTCGGAAAGGAACGCTTTTATTTCAGTCTGAGTATCAAAAACAACAGTACTTTTATCATCAGGATATGGTAGGATTACTCTACTATTTTTCAAGAAACAATCGTCTATCTTTTTCTTCTCTATTTTCATAAATATCTTGGAAATTCATTCGTTCGTGAATAAAAACGTGAGAGAATGAATTCTTTTTAGATTTTTCATATTTCATCGAGGCTTATTTATGACCAAAGGATAGGCTCTAAAATGTTTGAATGCCTAAATATGCTTTTTCGTAAGATTCCATCAACACTCATCGAGAGAGTGATATATCATCATTCTGAAAGAGTTTTCTGAGGAAAATGTTTTCCCGTAAAGCTGAGGCATGAGGCTTTCACATGATGTGTTCCATAGAATTCAAAGTGCTTGTATGGTGGAAATATAAGGAATGAAAGGTAAAGACAGTATTAAATAGACAACATTGTCCTGTTATATTGAATTGAGATCAAGTTGGTGCTTAGAATCAGTGTTTCTTCCTACGGATATGCCACCAAAATATCAAGCCAAAAACGTCAAATATTGAGGCATTTCATGAGGGTGAGGAATTTATGACCAGTATTGTATTCATCCTACTGGAACCTTTGGGAAGGCCCAATTATAGTGAAATGATATAACTACAAAAAAACCATTGAATATTAATCTAAAGGTATTAGAATGATCGTGATATGACTATTATTAACTGTTAGCCACTCTCCTAGTAATTAAGCTTAAGTCCACTCACCTTATTTTGAAAACAACAAATCAGATAAAAAGATGTATGAAAGTTGTGAAAATATAGTGGTAAAATTTGCAGTAGAATAATTTATTCTGGAATAGGATTAATCGGTTTTTCACCTCTTAAGACTCTCAAAGTATCTTTAATCGCTCTTTCTCTCAACGTTCGTTCTGATTCAACTGAATACCAAGCCACATGA
>JAJEKB010020521.1:16489-37625 GCA_022393335.1 Macrotrachela quadricornifera | reverse complement strand
TCGTTGTCGACAAGCTTTGACATCAATGTTATCATAACCAGCGCCAAGTTCCGTGATAACTTTCACTGATGATGGCATTTGAGAAACAAGTTGTGCACTGATCGGAAAAGAATCACCAATTATGGCGACAGGGTTCAAAGAAAGACATGCTAATAGTTCGTCGTGAGAGTTATTTACGGGTATTAACTCGTAGGATGTTGACTGTGGTAGTTCTCGTTCAATGTTCAAATTTTCGAACATATTTTCAATGATAATGTGCGGTTTTGATAGTTGCGAGTCCATCTAGAATAACGATAAGAATGCCATCAGTAGCATGAGAGGTAAAGTCTCTCATATAAACTTTAACTATAAAAACAAGAATAATATACACAAACATATATATATATCATATCCTCGATTTGTAAGTTCGACCTTTTCAATGTTGATCTTTCAATATTTCGTCCTTTTCACTAAAGAGAGACAATAAGAAATGATATTTATCATGTTTTCTTTTTATGTCTTGCATCGTTGTATTCTTATCTTTGCACGTTGTGGTGATAGTCAAGTTTTGAAACTAATGATAGATACGAGAAAAGAACATCTAATTTCTGATTCTTGAGAAAGCTTGAGATCAGCACTACAGCTCATTCTTCGCAACATTTTTAAAGTGATATGAAATATCTTAGGTTGACAAATATATGTGTATGTTTTTCAGTAATACTTTGGATCAATATGTGATTGTTCATTAATGAGAAATCGCACCTAACATCATCCGTATCAATAATTACAATTTCCTTATGTTCTCTAATTGATATTAATCTTTCCTTATTTCTTCTCTTCTTTTCCGTTGGTATTTAGTTTTTTTTATATGTCACTGTTTATCTTTTAATCTTCATGTAGTGTTCGAAATCTTGCTGCAGAGCCTGAGGAAATGCTTATCTTCTAATAAGCAAGACAGAACATGTTAACGAATTAAATTTTAATTACCTTAACTCTTTTAAATTTGAGCATATCAACTTTCCGTTGAATAACATGAAAATAAAATTTTAAAATGAATAAGTAGAATAAAAATAATTTCATCTATTATTGAATATATTGAAAGTGAAATAGGGTAAATAACATTATAAAATGCTATATACTAATGACGGATCGGACGCATCCTCAAGCTCTATTAAAATTAAATTAAACTAAGATTCATCAAATGCAATTATAGTTAATAGGAACTTAATTCACTATTTATGATTTTATCGTAAAGTTTATTTTTGTTTTGATTTAATCTTGACGTGAGTTAATTGCTGAAAAATATAGATTCTGAGTAGTAGACCGAATTCTACTACAAAGGCGCACACTACTCCATTTTTCGACTGTGGCTAACTTTTATCCTCAGGGTTTAATTTTCTTTTACGTTTTTGATAATTATTTTCGATTACTTTTTTTTCTTTTTAACGAGTTCATATTGTTGAATGTCTATTTTTATCGCTTTCAATCTACACAGCTAGACTATATTAGTGTGCTAAAATGGAGCTGTCAGATAGTTAAAATTGAAAAAAAATTAAGTTCTTATAACCTAGCTCACTGTTATATAAACATAAGTCCATTAAATGTATCACAAAACACAAATAAAATGTATATATACAGCACATTTAGATTTACATGAATCATGTTCTTATTTTAGAATCAATATTAAATGTATAAAATACTTTTCAATGAAATCAAAAAGAGAATAAACATTAAAAAAGATCTTCATGTTGAAATAATGGTTTCAGTTCGATCCCGACTATATTTCATAAGTGATAGCTCTTGGGATGTTTATTGCTGTCGCATAAAACTTGATCAAAAAATGATCTCAAATGCTAAAAATAAATGCTTGATCTTTATGACCCACAATTTTAGTTTTGTTAGTGTTAGAGAATGAAACAAATTTGGTTATAATTGCCACTATTCTTCCTTCTGTGATCATTGTAAATGAATAAACAACATAAATACAATTAATATGACATTTTTGATAAAAAACTGCAAATTTCTTCTTTACAACTACTAATTATCGGCTTTTTTAGGATAGAAACTTCAGCCATGTAGTCTTATGAAGACTTGAAAGTTTCGTAAAGTCTTTTCTAATCTTTTGAAGTTGAGAGCTGCACAAGTACGAGTACAAAATTTCTCTTGTATTTCACAATGCCTCCTCGAATTCACCAATTAAAGACTTACTTATGGAAAAATTTCACACAGCATCATATTTGCTCCTTTTTCGAAAACTAACGTCTTACTAAAGTTAAAACAACTATATTTTGAACATTTCTATGTGTCAGATCCTATGCATTTTTATGCTTATATTGGGATCGTGGAGTAAGACAAACAATGCAATTTATGAATATTGACTGTTAGAACCTTCCCGATATGTAAGTGTGCCGTATAAAATTACATTGTCTTTATTCAACTTAATAGGAAATTGAATTATGGCATTATTAGCAGTGAACAGCGATTCAGGATATTATATTCTAAATGTTGGCGTATATAGTTATACAATAATACTCTAGACTTTCTAAAGTCCAGAGTACAAGGCGCAATCGAAATACATACATTATAGTACATAATACAATTTTTGCAAATTCGAAGATTTAAGGAGGGTTCAAGATCTATTCAGGGTACATATAATGTTAGTGGAACTATATGAATAAACCAAAGTACAAATTGTAATTGTATTTGTACTTGCGCACCTCTACTTTGTGATTACGTTTTTAATATTTTGAGAAATGTTCACTCGATAATTGTATTTTTCATTTTTAGGTCGTTATTCTTATAATTTAAGATTATCTTTAAATTTTGATCGACCAAATAATTATTCTTCCAGTTTTTTGTACTTTATCTTTCTGTTATTTTGATTGTGCAACAAGTTCAACCATTGTGTAAGAGTGATGAAATGACTTTCTTTGTTTCCTAGACATGTAGCTTACGACATCTCTTTTGTCTATATACATTCCATTTATATATTTACTATGGGACTAATCGGAAATCATTTGATCGATTAAAGGGTAAAATCAAAAGAAACGTTTGACTTTCCTATTTGCATAGGATCTAGTCAGATAATCATCATTTTATCATTTCGAATGTTAGATCAATTCATATATGAGTAAAAAGATGACAACACGATTGGTGCACTAAAAACAAGTGAGCGTTCCTTATACACTCAAATACCAATCTTGTTCATTTATACAATCGCACTCCCAGAGTCAAAATGGATATTAAAATTGCAAAATTTGGAAGAGATTTTTTAAATAAGAGGAAGTATAATTGAAATGATTAAGAGCATCAATTCCACTCTTTCCAGATTGAGAAAACATGAATAAAGTTTTAATATGAGAGAACACGATTTTCGAAATCTGAAGTTGTCATGAAAATTAAACAATTCATCAAATAATTCAGTGAAATAAGATTTTAACAGATATTTAGCATATAACCAGGATTAATTCTTTCTAAAGAAAAAGAGAAAAAAAAGTAATACTCGATTTCAAACAAAGTCAAAAACAAAAGCCGAATGATGTGTCACAAAAGAATTGGATAGTTTTAAATTTAAAAAGCTATCGAATGTTCTGAAGATTATGATCTATAAGCGCAGATCAATGAAAAAGTGTTTGAAAGGACCAACAAAAGTGATATGTGATTTTAGAATAACTCTGATCATCGATATAGTATGTGTAAAGACACAAGAGACGTCGTGAACTACATATACTCGAAAATAATTACTTATTACAACTATACCAAGAGGTAAATGATCACATCTGATCACATTCATGTTGCGATGACGAAAATAAGTGGACTAGTGGTAACACTGGTCTACCAGAGCAACGTTTTTGTAAAAGAAAACAGAACTAATAAAAGAAAATAATGATTTTGCAAGATACCGACCATGATCGTTCGGTTTACTTGTGTATCGATAAATACGCGTATGTTTACCATTACTCAATGGATATTTAGTGTGATAAAAATGAATTTGATTATATGCTATTGGAGTCGACATTTTTAGAAAAAGTATTAAAAAGATCTAAAAGCTATTCTGAAATACATCAATTCGATAACAGCATTATTGACTAAAATATATATCATTTTTCAATCACAAAACAAAATTTGACTAACCTGATTGTATGCTTTTAATAAGTAAGAATCTTCATGCATCATTAATTGACCATTTTAATGTAATTTGAACATAGACACATAATATCTTCATGTAATTTATCATACACATATTCTGTAGGAGATTAAAAATACTTCATAGGATATAAATAGATTTTGCAATTGATTTAATAATTGAGTATTAGTTCTACAACAAGAACTTTGTTGAAAAGAACAACGTCTATTGGATTGTATTCCTTCTTTAAATGCTTTTAATTTCAATTGTAAAATCTTCATTATTATGAGAAATAAAAAGTTAATTATGACAAGTTGTATCAAAATGCAATTTTTTTTCGTACAGAAAAGAAACTAATTAGTAAAACTTGTCATATTATATGGATAAGAAAATAAATGTAAGAGAACCAAGCTAGGTTCACAATGATATCATGTAGTTCTTCTATATATCAATCATTATAGAAAAGTGGTCATAAATCTTCATCAATTTAATGACCTTAGATAGTGCAAACAAAAAAATAAGGCCTCGTTAATTTTAATAAGAGTAATTTTAGTACGAGTGACACGTACATCAGTGGTTTTTCATAAAGTATATACATAGAAGATTTTATGTATCCAGTTTTTAAAATAGCTAAGATTCAAATGACTGAGAAATTTTTAGTTAGTACTGTAAACATAAAGTAGTTAATGCTCATTTTATAAGAATACATATGAAGGTGTAGCATTTGATATAAATAGATCATAACGTCTGTGAATGACTATTCGATAAATTAAGCACAAAAGCTATGAGAATAAATGTTTTATCACATATATTAAGTCTCATGCAAAATAACATTATTGTAACATTAACTGTTGTTAGAAGAATTTATTATACTGGTAAATTACAGTTTTATTAGTTATCTTTTTATGGCGAAGACATATAAATAAGTTCACTAGGTGAAACTGAAAAGCGTTGGTACACCTCATTAATAACTTTCCATTCTCTTATATCTACAATTAATACATGTGCAGCATGACCAAACATAGAAAAATCGTCGTTGTATCCAAATACGATTTGATTCTTATCTAAATTCGATATTCTTCCAGTTAATACTGCAGTTAATGTTGGTTGTTTAATATCCAATTGTTTATTGGCATGACAGAAGTTTTTATCTAATTCTTTTATTGTCAAATTACTTATTGTAAAATCAAATGGAGCTTTTCGCCAATTATAAATAGTATAAAAATATTCATTGATTATAAATAAATTATCTAAATATGGATTAGAATCAAGTTTACATATCGTTTCAGTCATAAATGTTTTCATATTAATTCCGATTAATTCTGTTTCTGTACGATAATATAAAATATTTTCCAATATATCATATGTGCTACCCACTTGTGGTTTCCCTTGTGATGTGAGATCAATTAATTTCCGTAATGTCAATGTATTTTGATCAACTTCCCATAAAAAGCTGGATAGACCATTACGTGTCGTACCAATGGTAAATAAATGTTGATTATTGAAATCAAAATGTAATCCTATTAAAGTAATATTGTAAAATGGTCCTTGCTGTGTTTCTTTTGTTTGTATATTGTGACGCATTACACAAGATATATCAGGACGCGGTGGATATGTTTTCCAACTTGTAAATAGTCGATTTTGCGTTTGATCGACAGCAAAAACATATTGGTTGTATGTCCATAGATTTTTATCAGGAAATTCAGGATCTGGTATAAAATCATAGTTCATTAGTAATGTAGCTTCCATTGACATCGGGTTATATACATTTATTTTGAAATAATCATACGATAAAAATATTGCAAATGCATTCGGTATTATAACATAAAGTAAATAAAAATATTTTATTATTAAATACATGGCAAAATAAAGTAAATTGTTAATATTGATATAATAAACTGGTTGTTTTTGCTTACATTACATTTGTTGTCTTTCTTTTCACTGTTACACAAATATTAAAGATAACAGGTCGCCATTTTATTTAAAGATATCTTCTTTTTCTTCTGTCTCATCATAATAACGGTGAAGGAGTAACTGTTTCATGTGTCAAATGAATTGGAGGTCATAATAATGTACTTCATACTTTCTTCGTCACAGCTACAAAAGTATCTTATTAACAGAGAAAGAAATTAGTATGCTGATTATTGTCTACACAGTTTAGTGTAACACAGTTAATATGAATAGGTATATGATACTAAATATTTATTAATAGAACTACTAGACTATGATAATAACAACATACAATGATGAAATTAATTCAAGATGATAATTTTCTTCAGAAATGTTCAGAATTAACAGTTGAACGGTTTCTTATTAATGAAATATTTCACATATAAAATAAGAATGCGTTCTTGGAAAAAAATTTTCATAAGCTTTCTTAGTTGAAATACTACAAATTCAACTTTTATCGTTTTCATCAAAGTAACCCTCAATTGTTCATACTAATTTCGCTATTCTATCAAAGAACGAGATCTTATAAATGAGTTGAAAACATTTGTATAAGAATAATTATTAACAAACGTCTATACATAATGAATACGAAAAAATCAATAAACTAAAATACATTTTGTTAAAATCAGTTCCTTCTTCGATAAAAATAAAAATCGTCATTTTTTTTCTTTAAAACTTTCATCTGAGAATAATTTTTTATGGAATGCAGATGTTCGGGTTACTTTTAGTTATAACATAAATGATTTTGTCTATATTTAGAATATTTCTTTTCACATAACATGTAATGTCATAAAAAAAATATTTTGTTCCCTAGCTATTTACTATATAGTGAAGAAGATAAAGTGTAATTAACCGATTTCATTAAAACAAAAACGTGATGTGGGTCCAATACATTAGTATATTTCTATAAGTTAGTTACAAAAAGAGCATAGTTGATACGTTTTTGTATCATTTTTACTTTTCTTTTTTATTCGGTGCTCATTTTATATATTTTCTTTATGTTATGGTTTCCTGCATGTCACAAAACTTATTTCGTCTTGTTCTTATTACTTTTATTTGTTATTTGCATTCTTTTTATCGAATGTACGTCTATTTTAGATTTCTCTCTCTTCGTATAAATATTTATTTGCCTTGAGGCTCTTAATTATGAGCCATCGCAGCATAAATATGTGTACATCACTAACGAAACACACAAGAAGATGTTTGTTTTGGAAAACCATTACGAACGTTCAGTTGAATAACTGCTACGGTGACCAGTCAGGAAAGACAGTGTTCTGTGTAACTCAACATTATAAGTTAATTAAAATAATGCAAAATTAAAAAAAAAAACGAGTCAACGTTAGTCGTTGTCTTACATTAGTTTTTAAAATACATATGGTGCTAAGGTGATGTTATACCATTTGCTATGATATCGATTTGTAAAAGCAACACTATAGACTACACCTATTATGTCAAAAATTGTTTGAAAATATTTAATGATCATTTTTGACTTCATGCTCATGCATTTTTATTGATTATTTAATAGATGAAATTAACCCTTTCGCCACGATGTCGCTCACCGGTGGGTTACACTTTGCATTTTAAATCTTAATCTTGAAATACATTTTATTAAAAAACAAGATATACCATAATATGCAGCGTGAAAAGCTCTACAATCTACACTGTAAAACCTATTTCAATTATATTTTACAAATTTTGACGTAAAATACTATAGTTTTCAAGGGACCTCAAAAAATGGTCGTAGACAGTTTTGTATTTTCTTGAAAAAAAAAAGTACATAATTGAAGTAGGTTTTATGGTGTAGATTGCAGCCCTTCTCATGCTGTATCTTGTAGTGTATTTTGTTTTCTAATAAAAGGTATTTACAAATCTGATTTTATATGAAAATCCAATCGTAGCGAAAGGGTTAAAAAAAAGAAGTTAAATAATAAATTTAGTTTTTTTTTTTCTGATAAACTTACAATTCGAACCATATACATCCTTCACTAACGTTTGTATTGCATAAAAAAATAGCACCTGGTTTTAACATATTTTCTACAGCTTTTGCTGTTCGAGTTTATATAAAATTTTTTCTTGTAGCAATTCCAGTTGAATTATGAAAACCAAGAAATCCCGTTGATTCTTTAATAGCAAATGGAACACCAAGAAAAGTAGCTCATTCTTCCCTCCGTTGATCAGGTAAGCATTTTTCATTATCTAAAATACGATCGATTTCTTGAGCTTCAATTAAGGCTTGATCAAATCTTTCATCAATATAAACATTTAAATATGATTGAATAGATCGAATTCGATCCATACAAAGACGAACAACTTCATATGAAGTTATCTAAAAATAAAAAATAAAAACTATTTTATTTTTACGTTTTTTCTTTTCAAAAAAAAAGATTTACTTGTCTTTCACGAATACATTTAGCAATTACAGTTGCTAGTTGAAATAAAATTTGATTTGTTATCGGTGGTAATTTAAATTTATGATTTTCATATATTAAACGAAAACCAAGTTGAATCCATATCGATAAAAAACTATGAATTATAACCAAAGAATAAAAGAAAGAAATTTTAATGTTTTATCCATTGAAAGACATAAAGATAGTTAAGTGACAGTATGAAGAAAAACCCGAGGGAGAAGAGAAGAGAAGGAAGGCTCATCAGAGTGCATTTTGCATAAGTGGATAAACTTTTGATGAATGTGAATCGTTCTCTGTTATCTATCTATCTTATCAATCACATCAAATTGATTTTAGTAAAACGAATTGATGGTAAGATTACCGAATAATGGCGACATATATTTAGAGAGACAACCCAGGTCGAAACCACTCGGTCATAATCAATCGTGCGCAGAGAAATACGCTCGTATATCACCGTTTTTTGCCGTATTATCTGTCTCAGTATTACGATCGTATATCTCCGTGTCGTATACGAAGAAATACGGCGATATACGGAGAAAAATACGGTCGCTTACTACTTTCGTAAATAGAGACCGTATACGATCTTCGTTTTCCTCCGTTTCCCTCGTTATGCGCTTGTGTTACGCCGTATAGGGTCACCGAGATATACGATCATATCCTGAACGTATACGGCCGTTTATACACGTGTACGGACTTCGTATTCGTCGACCTGGATATTTTTCATTGTTTCGACCTTCATTATCGCCATATTCTTCTTCTGATTGTAATTAAAATCTGCTCCAGTATATTTGATTTTTGCTCCTGGTTAGTTGTAATATGTCGAATGAAAAAATATTTATTGCAGATAGCAAAAAAATATCCTGATTTTATTGGACAAAAATTCGACATATCAAAAGAAATTTTCATATTAGTCAAGCATGGAGAGATTATTGCACAAGGAGATAATAGTTTCAAGTTAATCAACATGATTATGAATGATAAATCAAATCTTCGTGATGATATTCAATAAGTCAATTTGCTTTACGTACAAGCTGATCGTTATTTTCAATAGTTTTTACATTGTACCAGCAATGGACTTGGATTAACTACATCAAGTTTATCAGTCGAAAATTTTGATTCAGATGGTATTAAACATAATGAAAATCATCAATTTTTATTAGATACAGGTGCATCTATGTCATGTACACCAGAATCATTAAATCCTTTTAAAATTCAAGATATATTCATCGATATAGAAACTAGAGGTAGTATAAAACAACAACATTTAACAAAAATTAAACTTGCTATTGATGAATATTCATATGATCTCATTGTCTGTATTACTCAAGCTCAACCTTTTATTTTAGAAATGGATATATTAAAATTTTACACAATTTATATCGATGGTGATAAATTAGGTGTATTAACAAAAAATACCTTAAGCCCGAATAATTGATAAATACTTAAAATTCACTCTATAAAAGCATTAAACTGTAAACATTTTATGTATTTAGCTTTTTGTCATCATTAATAAAAAGAAATATATTTCTAGGAACATTCATGCAATCTTTCCCAAGTAATCATATCAAAAGTTTGATTGACTTATCTGACATGATTATCTGTTGGTATTATGTAAAGAATCAGTCAAATTAGGTTGAAATACAAACAAAATTCAATCGAAGAAAATTGTCTTTTCGTTTTATGATCATACATCATAAAAGTTCATTTATATCTCATATACATAGATACATGTGTCAGATAAAACTGAGTCTTAAGAAGAATTAAACATATTTTTTAAATTATTAAACTAAAAATAAAATTTTCAAATTTGTAATTTGAATAAATATTTTGAATTTTGAATTTCAATTTTCATTCACTTAATATGCTGTATTAAAAAAACAAGTAACGCTTGTCTAAAGACTCGCTCTTCTCTTTCTTGTAGAAATCGTGTTTCTAAACTACCATCAAGCTATTCACTTATAAAATTAAAAAAACCGAAGTAAGATGTAAGTTCCTCGACCTCACCTGCCTTTGACCAAACTTCATAAAAAAAATGTTTTTTGTTAAAAATTTGTCGTTTATTTAAGAACTTGAGCTTGAAAAATTTTTAGAAAACTGACTTCAGTTTTGGATTCCTCGACCCCGCTTACCCTTCGGTCAACCCTTATAAAAAAACATTTTTTGTGAAAAATATGATTCTTTGTGTAAAAAAATTTTAAAAAACTAACATCAGATTCGAGTTCCTCGACCCCGATTACCCTTTGGTTAAGTTTTATAGAAAATATGAATAAAATGTTTTTTTGACCTTTTGCGGACATACAAGCAAGCAAGCAAACAATTTATGTTTCTAAAACTCTTCTCTACGAGAAAGAGAACAAAATACATCACAAGATGCAGTGTGAGAAGCTCCACAACTTACATAAAACCACTTTTTTAATAGATGCACTTTTTATTTTAAAAATGGTAAAAACCGTGAGCAATCAAATTTCGATGCCGCAAAAAAGTCCCTTTTCAATACACGATCAATGCTTTTTTATATCTATAAAGAATACTTTATTTTATCTATGCAGCTTCTATTTTTAAAATGGGCAAAATTCGCTGGGATCAATTTTTGACGCTACAAGCATGATCATTTATTAGTACACGAGGAATTACTTTTTTATTTTCATCAATTGATGACTCATATCGAAGGCCATAATCAATGGTCAGTCTTAGACCAATCAAAATGTTTTGGGTAGTCATTTTTTCTCCACTTTTGTTGATATTCTTGATAGTCGCACGTACGGATTACATAATAACAAATTAAGACTGTATAAGTGCTTACATTCGATAAAAAGAAATGAAATCTGAAGATCTTCGAAAAGTTGTTATGCGGATGATTGATGATGGTATGATATTGGTGCAAATTGCCAAAGACTTATGCTACGTAGTTAGTCAGCGTACAGTTAGAAGATAGTAAAGTATATATAAAGAAACAGGTGAAACCGATTTGACAAAACCTCCCGGCGGACCTAAAATTCTAAGGACAAAAGGTCTTATAGAAAAGGTGAAACAACTATTGATGTGTAAGGGTCGATGAAGTGCAAGACGGTTAGCTAGAGCATTCGGTATTTTTGATAGTACAATGCGTCGAATAATAAAGGACGATCTTAATTTACTTACTTATCGTATTAACATTCAACCAAAATTAAACAACGATTACAACAAAAGAAGAGTGCTGTTCGTATATTGGGTATGAAAATCATTAATAAAAGAAGATCGTAGTAAGATTTTATTTGCCGATGAAAAATATTTTTCATCAGAAGGTGTATTTAATCGTTAAAATGAATGCGTTTACGCTGCTCGCCGAGAGGAGACATAAAACAACAAGTTAAATATCCAAAAAAAAATTATGATATGGTTAGGTGCCTTAAGAAATGGTCCTATGTCTCCAATCTTTTTCACACCTGGTGAAACATTATCACACAAGAATTATATTGGAATCGCCCTCCCATATGCATAATCTGAAGGTAATCGGCTATTGAATGATGATTTTGTCTTCGAACAAGACGACGCCACACCACACATTTATAATGAATCGTTGGCATGGTATTAAGAAAATTTCATACAATTTATTAACAACCATAGATAGTCACTAAATAGTCCCGATCTTAATGTTTTGGAGTATTACGTATGGAACGCTACTGCCGATAAGATGCAGTGGGGCAAAACCAAAAATTATGATTCATTATTTGATGAAATAAAAAAAGAAATTCTTGGTGTACCAATAAAAATGGTCTTGCTCATAGCGTCGAAAATTGATCCCAGCGAATTTTGTCCATTTTAAAAAACAGAAGGTGCATACATAAAATAAACTATTCTTTATAGATTGTGTAGCATTTCACGCTGCATCTTGTATTGTATTTTTTTTAATACAGCATATTAAGTGAATAAAAAGTGAAATGTAAAATGCGGCCATTTATCCTGGCGCACCCGTTATTATAAAAAATAATAGAACTATTCATATTTATTCTTATATTTATTTGTCTAAGAAAGAAGACGTTTTTTTCCTATCTTTCGTCCATGTTATGCCTTTATTTGTCGACGACACGTTCTGGTACGTGTATGGGTAGTGTAGTGTGTCTGATCTCAATCACACTGAAAAAAATAAATCGAATTAAGTGTAAATTAACCATTAATTCCTGCCAAAACGATGACTTATATGATACGGCACCAATCACATTGTTGAATTTCTTTTATTTTTATCAGTGTGATTGATCCCTCTTTTAGAGAAAGAATTTAAAAAAAATTATTTTTTTCGAACAACGACCATAGGCTAATTAAACAGTCAATATTATTCATTGTTTTATTCATTTTAAGGGAGCTTTTGAATTAAAAAAAAACGAATAAATCTTATCTTCCAATATCATCGATTGGCTGTGTGATCAATGAATAATTCTGTTTCATTGTATCATTATAAATACTTTTTGCACTTATAGAAATCAATCAGGTATAATGATTAAATACTATTATGTGTACGTTCCATTTATGCTAACAAAAAAATGTGGTGGTCAAAAATTCTACCAGACTGAACTTAACAATAAAATAAATAAACATACTTATTGTTATTACATTTCTTCTCTTCTTATTTGACTGTAAAACAGTGTCGTTTTCTGAAGTTATTATTCTTAAAAACGTTTATTTATTGCTGTTTTTTTCCAATTTTAACTACAATTATCTATTTAAAACAATGAAAAATCCACTAAAGTGAAAACATTCAATAGATGCGATGTCTTATTATTTCTTATTGGTACTTAAAAATAATTATCAAAATAACAAAAATATTACTAAATTATCAGAGTAAGTTTTCACTTTTTAAAGATATTTTATTCTATTTCAAATAATCATATCAGAGACGTGTGTCATTAGTAGATTTTGTGGTTTGAAAACTTATGATATAACATTTGGATTAGATCGATCTGTAATAGATTCATGTCCATCATGAATCATTGCACTTCGAAGTATATCATTGATATTATCCAATGAACATCTTCTCACCAATTTTGCAAGTCATTTTGTACCATATGATGAATATACGGGATAGTTTCTAGTAAGTTTTAAATAGTTATACCAAAGAATATTAATTTCAATTTTTTTTTTCTATTTTAGAAATTTGTTTCACCATCAATACTGAAACAAATGAAAAACACCTTTACCAAATCAAATATTCCTAAAATCGTTTTATTAACTGAAGGTTTTCTTAATGCTCCAATTTCTTGTGCCATATACGGTCTTTATAATAGCCGTCAAAACGAAAGTGATATTGATATTATATATATTAACAATGAAGTAAATATTATACATAAAATAAAATTGGTTTTTGTTTGTTAAATACACTTTAATTTAGCTAAATACGTATTCGAGGAAATATGATGATCCAGAAATTATTATCAAATATGTGTCAATCGTTTTATTTACGAGCTGTCACCAATTAGGTCACTGGGCATTTCATCATTTTGACTGTGCAATGAACCATGATCTATGGGCACCTAAGGGTTAATTCTCTTTTTTTTCTTATTGATCTTGTAAAATTCATTTTTTGTCTCTGAAATAGAGGTTGTTGTGGAGGAAGCTGGAGAAGCTATAGAGTTTCTTATGTTTGGTTTCAAAATACAGCATTATGGCCCTGAAGAGCCCAAATATATGATACTATACATTAAATTAAATGATGATCAATATTAACTAGTATTGTATTTAAGTTGATGATATAGTAACACACTATAATAATGGATATTGTATAGTACCAATTGAATATTTACAAACATTATTTCAATTAAGCACTTATGAACGTATGTATTATTTGTTTGAATATTGTTTGCTTTTTCATTAGATATATTCGTAAATGAAAAATAAAATTTGCTTTTTTAATATAAATGATTTATAATTTTAGATAATATTAAAGACTCAACATCCATATCACTCCCAGTTAAACAATTAAGAAATTTAGTGATTCTTAGAGAAGAATTACTCAAATGTAACTATAAACATGTTTTTAATCCCATAGATAAACCTACATTGAATGCAACAATGGATATAATTGGTATTCAAAAAGGAAGAAGAGTTTTCAATGTATGTGATAAAAAACATTAAATCTTGCCTTTTCAAATGATATCAGTTATTTTTTCTTGTTTTAAAATGTGTTCTTTTCTGTCATTGTATTGTACAATCAACTTTAATTATTAGATAATTTGTGGTTGTCATGATTGTTGTACAACTCTTTTCTATTGATAAATTATTTTTGATCGTTCATATCATTGTAGACCTTCTTTTTTTTATGCTATTCGTAACTGACTTTTGGTTCCCTATTATTATAAAATTTCTTTTTGTTGTATCATCATTTATTTTTTGTGCCCATGTCACCACTTTTTTGACAACTGCGTCGCAGTCATCATGGTTCCTACTGGCGCATGGGGTATAACAGAAGGTGTCGCAAACACTTTAGTTCATTTTAACTTTTTACAGTGAGAAAGATACTTAATTTACTTCTCTTAAGAATGAAGGCCAGTGCCAGAGTGTGTTAAATGATCAATATAAATATCTAATTATTAGATGGATGATTATTAATTAATTAATTAATTAGTTATTTATTTAGAAAATGCTATGATTGACTGGGCATTATCTCTTACAAATGCGATTTTTTTCTATCGCAATCTGACCGCAGTTGAACAGATGGATGCTTATACATCTATATTAGAAGAAATATCCTTTATCTAAATAAAGCCAGAATTCAATCTAATTGTATTTTTTCATTTCGTTAAAAGTAAAATAAATAAGAACACAAATCTCTCTAATAAATAAACTACGTGATTAAACACAAGTTAAATTAAATGTTTTTTTTCTTTGATCTTATCTAAAAGTTATGTGATGATATTTACCATCGTTCACAAAACATTTCAATATTTTGCTTTTAGTTTTTTTCGATTGATAATTAAAGTGATAGTATTAAAAAAGTTCTGGATTAGGTTTCGTTTATATTTTCAACTTCATACTTGCAAATGATATAAATCGATTGATACAATGACAGAAGAATCCAAATGAGCAATTATTAATGAATAAGTTACTTGATGAAAATCTAAATTGACTTGTTTTAGTATTTAAAAAAAAATTGTTTTGAAATCTCAACAGTATTAGGAAACTTGTAGGTTAAATATAAAAGTGGATTATTTTAATATAATTCCCGCGACTAAAAAAAATATTATTATTAAATCAATTCTGTTTTACTTTTATTTAAAGAAATAAAAATGGTTTGAATAAAATATTGTTTTCTTCGAAGAGTTTTATTTATTAATAACATATGAAAAAATTCTTAATTTCCAATAATAAATTCATCAACAGAAATTCAATTAAATATTTTCAGATAAAGGACGGGGACGCATAAAGACGTAAGTCGGTCCACCAATGGATCACAGAAACAAATACATCATTTGATGCAGAATTTTACGGCGATTCTTTCTAGACCAAATTCAATCGATTTCGAAAACGATTAGATAATTTTCAACCTCACCTTATTGTATCCTTTTATTCGTGCATTCCAAGAGAATAATATAAAAATAATATTTTTTCTTCGAACTGAAATTAATCTCATTTGAAAAAGCATCAAATTCTGAATAAAATTATATATAAGTCATGCACAAATAGTAAGCATAAACAAAAACTACAGGAACTAAATTGGCATGTTTTAGGTAAATCATCAACATTTGGACTTTTTAAGTGCTTAAAAAATGGCTTTACAATGACTTTTCGTTTTTAGAATCTAATGCAGTTTTTCACGGGCTACACGCTGGTCTAGTTTTCATAATGGAAATTTATTGACCAAAAATATCCAAAGGATAGTGCTCTCAAGAATAGAGATTATATGTAACACAGTTGGATGATAAATATTTGTGAATACACGAATCTTTTATGTCTTTTGATTCTTCGTACAGTTATACGTATGAATACATGTATGTATTTTGGACATTTGGTACAGATCTTTTCAGGAACAGAAAGAGAATGGCAAAAAGAAACATCATTATGTCTACTAAGCTGACTCCGATAAACATATCCAAAGACCTAAATGCCAATATTTCGAATACGACATTTACCTGATTTCGTACAAATAAAATATTGTTTGAACACTTCAAAAAATTGTTGTCAGTCATAAATACATACATAACGAGCCACAATTAATCAATCTACGTCAAGCCTAAGAAATTACAAAATTGGTTATCTTTACATAGTATAAATGCATAACATGCTTGATTCAAACATAATGGTCCAAACCATCACAATGTTATACGATATTTTCCTATGGAACATTTTGATCAATTAAATTTCGACATGACCACGAAAGCAGTATGTCACTTATAAAAAATTGCATCAGATTCTAAAGACAAAATTTCATTGTAAAGCCATTTTCTAAGCACTTGAGAAGTTCGAATAACGGTGACTTATCTAAAATATACATTTTTAAACAGTTTAGCTTCAGTTATTTTTGTTTACGTTTACTATTTGTGCATGACTCATCTATATTTTTGTGTAGAATTTGACGTGCTTTCAAATGAGAATAATTTCAGCTGGAAGAAGAAATATTATTTTTATCTTATTCTGTTAAAATGCACGATTAAAAGGGTACAATAAAGTGAGATTGAAAATCATCTAATCGTTTTCGAAATCGATTGAATTCGGTCTAGAACGAATCACCGTAAAATTCTGCATCAAATGGTGTATGTCTTTCAGTGATCCGTTGGTAGGCCGACTTACGTCCTTATGCGCCCCCCTCCTTTATCTTGATCATTTGGATACAATCAGAACTTTATTTCCTTCGTTATGCAAACTGAATCTACAAAATCAGAGGTCTTTTGTAATCCACATTTGTCGATCAGAATTCAATGAAATGGGAAAATTTTATATGAAAAGTAAATTTCTGATTTCCGCTTTTCCGCTAGTTGTACAATTTATTGGAGAAATTAAGATTGTTTTTTATTATTTTATACGTCGAACACTTGATTATGTTTTCTATTCATTTATTGAATAGAAACATAATACAAATCCTTCTCCCACAAACTCGTTAGCGTTTACTTACATAAATATAAGCCGTGAAATTGCAGATGTATAATTAAAAACGAATAGCTCGCGTTGAGAACATTATATACTAATGGTTATAACTGGCTTTAACTATTGGGTTGGTAAGAAATTTTTTGCCTTTTTTTTAAAAAATTTTATTTATTTCTTTCTAATACAAGAACTCAACTATCAATCATTAATATATGCTCCATCACTATCTATGACTTGTTGCCATCGCTGTGGTAGAGAAAGAATTCCGTGTTCGTAAAAGTCTTGAGACTTTTGGTTGAAAAAGTTGAGGAGATCCATTTTGATATGGCTCTCGTCGTTGAATTTTTTCTCCCTTCAATAATCAGAGAGAGAACGGTACAGATGGTAGTCTGTGGGAGCCAAGTCTGGAGAGTAAGGCGGATGGGGAACAGTGATCCATCCGAGGCTCAATAACTTTTGGCGTGTCGACTTTGCTACGCGTGGTCTGGCATTGTCGTGCAAAAAGTAAATACGAACTTGCTTCCCTTTGAGTTTTGCTGCAACCCGATCCAGTTGTTGACAGTAGAGATCAGCGGTGATGTTGCAACCATCACGAAGAATTTGCCAGTGAATGATTCCTTTGACGTCCCACCACACGCTCAGCATCACCTTCTTGGGATGTAGATCAGGTTTAGGCGTTGCTACACCTGTTTGACCAGCGCTGAGCCATTGTCGATGGTACTGGTAGTTAATATACAACACCCACTTCTCATCACCAGTAATAAGATTGTGAAGCCATTGATAGTTGCGATGAGAAGTTAATAATTCCATATAAGCATCAACCCTCTGTTGCAGCTGAAGCGGTGATAATTTATGGGGTATCCAAACTCCATATTTCCAAGTTTTGCCTAATTCGTGCAGATGTGTTTCTACTGCAATGTGAAAGCATCCAAGTCGCTCTGCTAAATACCTTGTAGTCAATCGAGGATCTTGTTCGATAAGCTGCTTTAAAAGATCCACATCCACTTCCAGTGGTCTTCCAGTATGGGGTAAATCATCAAGTTCGAAGTTGCCATTCTTAAATCGATGAAACCAATGTTGTGCTGTACGGATGGAGAGTACATCCTTTCCCATCGTACCACATATGTTGCTTGTTGCTTCCGTTGCTTTGCGACCCAAGCGAAACTCGTGAAGCAAAAGCACTTGAAGCTCTCTACGAGATAACTTCATTTCTGATTGAAGATCAATTTCCATTTCGATAATTTCACTGCTATTTAAACGGTATTCATACCACCTATATATACTCTTAATAAGGAATATTCTAGAACTTTCTCGGCTGCTCTAGGAAATTTTCGAAAAAAACGCAAAAAATTTCTTACCAACCCAATATCAACTAAACTATGAGATTTTCTGCGTTAAAATTCGTGACTAAAACTAAAATTTATCGCATAGCGAATGAACTTAAGTAATTTATTTTTATTGTATTTATGCTGATTATGAAAAGTTGGAGTGAGCTAATTACATGTTTCTAAAAATTTCTCAATTTTCACTGACTTTTGATCACAACATAACAAAAAATGTTTCAGTGCAATCCATCGGTATCAGCTATGTACTTCTTTAGGTGTCATCTTCGAAGATCTGGAATAATATTAATACGATTACTTTTCAAAAGTTTGATTCAGGTATAATTCTATAGAGGCCTGTATTAATGAAAAATGAATGAAGATTAATCGTGCAACCAAACTTTTTTCCAATTTGTTAGCACAAAGTGTTTTTTATTCAAAGACAAGTGGCATATCAATTGTTATGACACCTTCGACGTCTCGTCGCACTTCCAAATAAGTATCTTCATCGGCCGGTTTGTCCATAATTGGATGCTCTTCATGTTCATGACCACGAATTGCAAGGAATCGTGTTACAATATTAATACGCAGTCGACCATTCTCATATGCTTCAACAAGAACACCTTCATCAAATGATGACTTTGGTGTTTGTGGATATACATTCCAGTTTGATGGAACATCTAAACCTGGTAATAGAAGTTGATCAAGTGCAACATAATTGAATTTTTGTTGTAGTTCTTCAAGATTAACTGTGTCGTTCTGAATTGGTTGTTTAAAACCAATACTGAAATATGTTTGAGGGTCTGAATAAAAGAATATGGTCAGTGTCAATTGTCGAAGTTCTCCTTCTTTAAGATTAAGTTCCACTTTATTTCCATGTGTATCAAGCCATTCAACAATGTTTTTCTCTAAATCTTTGATTACAGTCGATGACATGTTATTATCGATCGAAATGAATGAATGAAAGCTAAAATGAGAGTGTTAAAGAATAACAAAATCCTTCTTTCAAAGGCTATATAACGAAGGAAGAAAAAAATATATTGTATTTTCACATAAAGAAGCAGAATCGAGAAAAAGACGTACAATCTATTAGTAATACAACTAGTTATTCTTTCAACGCGTACGTCTCAAAGAAAAGAATAAACAAGTAGTGCATTTTTTTGCATCAACAAGGACAACAAGAAAGATGAGATACAAACGAACGGAACAATTTATTACTCTGCTTATTATAACGTAAAAAAGTAAAATGGTTTTTGGAAAAAGTGCTATTTTGAACTTTATATCTACACTACACATTAATAATTTCGCACTACTTTTTATTTTCAATCATGTATTAAAAAAAAACATCTTTGATTTTCTTTCATTACATGTCTTTAAAATAGAGATTCAGTTTTGTATAGAATGTTTGATAGATTTTGAGGCACGACTTAATTCATTTATATGGATACACAAAACAATGCCTAACCACTGTGTTTTTCTATCACTTTTTAGCACTCGTGACAATCTTTCATACAATATATGATTCAATAATATGTTCTCATATAATAATAAAAGTTGGAACATAGTAATATAATGATGAATATTTTGAAATCAAGGAAGATGATGCAGCTCATATCAAAATGTTTGAAACAACTTGTTTCTCACAAATCTCGGCATAGATAAATAATAAAATTTTGAACTTTTTTAAAAAAGATGGTTTGTGGAAAATTCTACAAGAACTATTGAAAAAAATATTTACTGATTTGTTTCTGATTGCTACGTCACACTTGGAATGAGCAATCTACATGATAGTGACTCGTCCCATAACATTCAGTCATTTTTTGAAGACTTACCTCTTGTGCAGCTGGGCTCTGTTTTCACGCATTTTCTCAAACTTTTTACAACCCTTATTTGAAGAGAAAATCCAAATTTCATCTTTTTCTCAAGCTAAGATATATAGAAAATAAAAAGGTTTTCGAAATATTTTTATTATAATCCATGTGAGGGGAACTAAGACTAATCGATAGATTCTTGATTTTGAGTATAAAGTAGGACATTAGAACAATTCAGTAAGTAATTTTTCAGACAGTTCTTATAGAAGTTTTCATGGTGCATTATTTAAAATAATTCAAGCTTTTATCAGTTACTTTCTCTGAAATACATCTGGGATTATTTTGGTGGATTTCAAAAAATTTATCATGAAATTCTTATAAGGGAAGACGTTATTCAATAATATATCATGTAGAAGATTGTTACAGGTATTTAAAGCTGATACAGTGTGCGGTCAAAAAAGCATGGACATTTTTGTTTTTACTCAT
>JAJEKB010020521.1:0-11404 GCA_022393335.1 Macrotrachela quadricornifera | reverse complement strand
GAGAGAGAGAGAGAGAGAGAGAGAGAGAGAGAGAGAGAGAGAGAGAGGTACAATTGTTTAGTAATACAACTAGCTATTCTTTCAACGCGTAAGTGTAAAAGAAAAAAGAATAAACGGAACGTACATATTTTTTGCATCAACAAACACAGTGAGATGGACGAGATACAAACAAACGAGAAAATTTATTACTCTACTTATTATAACGTAAAACAAAAAATTTTTTCTAAAAAATTTCTTGTTGAATATTCTGTCTATAGTACACATCAATAATTTTGCACTACTTTTTTGTTTTCAATCGTGTATTTAAACTAGATAACATTGTTTTTATTTGATTATACACCTTTATAATAGAGATCGAGTACTATATATAGCGTATATTGGTACATGTTATTAATTCGAAAAATTCTTAAAAATAAAATACAACTTGATATTCTGTCGATAGTCTGTATAAAACGAGAAAAAATGAAAAAGAAAGTGTATAGTTTTAGCTTGTAACAGATCAATAAGCGCTCGTACATGGATCAAATTAGGAAAATACTCGACGTGCAAATTCTCTTCAGATCATAAAGACACATAAAATAAAAGAGCTAATATTTAAAATAATGTATAGATCATGTTGCAATTCTAATAGTGTCCTTTAAGAACCAATTTTCTCTCTTGCCGTTCCCGTAATACTTGTCAACTTGTTTCTGTTTCAATGTTTTCAGGTTTGAAAAGAATATTATTATGACGCATTACTTAGGTCTAATCAAAAATTCTGTCGCCATTAAATAATAATCTAAAGATGTAGAGATATTTTCAATAGTTCTTATGATTATATATAATAAGTTGAATCCTTTCTAATAATTTATTTAAAGTTTTTTTTTAACTATTGATAATTCATTGCCGTACCGTTTTTCAGGATTTTTTTCAAAATTTAGCAAAGATCGTGTTAGTTGGATTGTAGTATTACTAGTGACGAAATATAGTTTTATTTTGCACAGTTTGGTAGCAAGTCATGTGATACTAATTTGATTAGTGAAGACGAATCAGGAAAGACTGCTGTTCATGGAGATAGATTTCAATCCCTACTTTTTTTTGTAATCAAAGCCTTTATTTACTAACCGATGTAAAAGACAAGAAAAGCAAAAATAGGATATTAAACAAGATGTTACAACTAGGCTAATACAATAACGGAGAGACACATGACAATTATCTTTTGCTTTGAAGAGAATAGGTGAAAAATGTTTATCCAGAAAGTTTAATAATTTGTTAAATGTGTACATCTCGAAAGGCTTTTATTTGATCATTCTTTCATTTCACAGAAAAAGAACATAGATGTTGATATAAGCCTATCGATATATCTCATTTAATTTTTTTTTATAGAAATTTTATTGAAATTGAATGGTCTTATACCATTTTTATGATGAAATAGTTGAATACATCATCACTAAATTTATCATATTTTTTTATTCGCGTCAAGAATTTTATGTTTTGTATGAATTGAAATATCATATCGTTTACTGTATGAAACTGCCCAAGTATACTATCTACAAAATCTCAGGTAAATATCACATATAATAGCTGAATCCCTGAAAATCATATTTTCTTTTTAAGATTATATTTAAATTGTTTTGACTATAGTGGTATATTAATAAAGGAATATATGTAACAATTATTTTATGTCGTATCTTGCAGATCTCATCTAAGTGAAATGACTCTAAATCAGTTCAAGAGTGGATAACTAGTGATATTTCATACATGCATTTAGTGTCGCCATAGCTAGATATCCTTCTTAATCCGCTAAAGTCAAAACAATTGTAGAATTGATGTAATAGTTTCACCTTAACTACTATTCACCTACCCTGAGAAGGAATATCTGAATAATGTATATTAGTCGTTTTTTAAGAAGTCGCAGCGAGATCAATTGTAGAGTACGTAATTACGGATTTAAGTTGTAAATATATGATAACACTATGTGCGAAGATTAGTTATATGTTTTGTTTTAAACTAAAAGTCATATCAGCATCTGATAATTTACTTTCCAACGAAGTATATTTTCCTTCTTTTAAAAAAATAACAAACTACGATGAATGTGATCAGTTAACTGCTACTGCTATCAGTTTCTGCAATCATTTATTTATATTCAATAATCTTCAAATTATTAAAGAACTTGAACATTCACCTCGTTGTCTTCGTAAAAGGAAATGTTTACTATGTTTTGATCAACAAAAATGTGTCATATCTATTAAACTGCCCTCATCACATAGGCGAAATACAAATAAATTCGGTATTTAAATTCTACAATAAATCACATTGAAATTGTTCGAACTACGTTTTAACAACGTAAGACAGAGAAGTAATTTTTCAAAATATATTATCACAACAAATCATTCAGAAGTATACTGGAATGAAATGTATCGTATAGTATGATCTTCCCATACCGAAATTTTTGAAAAAAAAGATTTAGTATGTGGAAAATCTGATTATATCTTTCGATAGAGTTCGCTGAGAGATAATGGAAAAGAATTGAAATGTTTGCAACACGTTGCCTCATAAATCGTGACAGCCTTTACCCAATGGTGGAATATCAGTATTTTACGATTTTTTTAATTTAAATTTGAATAAACTTTGAAATTTAGTTCTGGAATTTTAAATTAATATTTGTATTCATTTTCGCAAATGAGAAGCTATGATATTTGAATAAGACGATTAGAAAAACTTCAATTTACGAATACACGAAGAAAATTCATATATTAGTTCTAGTGAACTAAAAAACTTCGATAAATTATTTTCAAATCTAAAATAACTTAAATTTAATATTAATCAAGTGAATTATATTTTATGTTTTTATTGTCTTAAATATTTTTCATTATTTTGTGAGATGTAATACAATCGATTTGTCCATGAATCACAACTTTCAAACAAGAAGTTTTTAATAGGATCAGCATATCTCAAAACTACTATGCTATGAAGAAATGCAACTTAGTAGGTTTTGTAGAGGAAAGTTTGCTCTTCAACACAGTATAATCGGATCCTCAGTTTTTAAGATGAATATCCTTTATATTATTCTATCGATATTTATTCACAGTATACAAGTGCATCGAAGAAACCATCTAAAGTGTTTTGTAGAGTAAACTTTCCTCTACAAAACTAGCTATATCATATATTGCCACAATATAATCGTTTGGAGATATTCCAATCCACTTTTTATGATTACGGATCAGGAAAAAACTGTATTTCAAGATTGTTTAGTATTTCGACCGTAACGTCGTTCTTTGTCAATAAAGTTCAGAAAGTATTTTTACCAAAATAATCGGTCAGAAAAACTTTACAAACAGTTTCATTTGAAAGAAAATTTTACTGAATACTTGACATTTTTTGTTTAAAAGTTGTGCTTCTTGGACGAATCGATTGCATCACATTTCACGAAATAATGAAAAACATTTGAAGCAATAAAAATATCTATACTTTATAGAGAATTTGACAAGGAATTTTTCCTATAAAATTTAAATCAAGCACGATTTCATAACTATCTTTATTAATGAAAAAAAAACAAGATTAATCATGTAGTTACAATTTATTTCCAAGCTGTTGGTAATAAAGAAATCCTTTTTATATAAAAACAAGTGGCATGTCAATTTTAATAACACCTTCGACATCACGTCGTACTTGCAAATAAGTACCTTCAGCCGCTGGTTGGTCCATAATTGGATGTTCTTCATGTTGTTTAGCATAGATAGAAGAGAACTTTGTTTCAATGGTAGCATGTAATCGATCATTTTTATATGCTTCAAGACGAACACCTTCATTAAATGATGACATTGGAGTTTGTGGATATACATTCCAGTTTGATGGAACATCTAAACCTGGTAATGGAAGTTGATCAAGTGCAACGTAGTTGAATTTGCTTTGTAATTCTTCAAGATTAAGCTCGCTTTTCGTAAGTGGCTCTTTGAAGCCAATACTGATATTTATTTGAGGTCCTGAATAGGAGAATATAGTCGATGTCAATTGTTGAAGTTCTCCTTCTTTAAGATCAAGTTCCAATTTATGTCCATTTGCATCGAGCCATTCAATAATCTTTTCCTCTAAATTTTTGGCTACAGTTGCTGACATGTTTTTATCGCTCGAAATGAATAAATGAGTGTAAGAATGAGAGTATTAAAGAATAACAAAAAACCTCCGTTCACTGACTATATAACGTGAGAGAAAAAAAAAAGATATATTGTGTTTCGCATCAAGAAGCAGAGTCGAGAGACAATCATAGCACCTATTAGTAATACAACTAGTTCTTCTTTCTATATGTACGTCTAAAAGAAAGAAAAAAAGTACGAATGGTTTTTTTTTTGCATCAACAAGCATAGCGAGAAGAACGAAATACAAACGAAGGTTATAAATTATTACGTTCGTTATTATAGAGTAAAAAATAAAAAAAACCGTTTTTTTTTGAAAAAGGCCAATTCTGAGCCTTCTATATACAGTACATATTCATAATTTTGCACGAATTTTTTGTTTTCAATCACATATTAAAATTGGATAACATTCTCTTGATAATCTAGATTTTTTACGACAAAAGAAAATTTTTATTCCAGAAGAGGCACAGTACAATGTCAGATGATACAATAACAAAAAAACTTTACTACTAAAAAAAATGATATTGTTCTTATATATTTATAAGAAATGGCGATGACTTAACGAAAATGAACAATATTTACGTATAGCATGATCACATGTAATATTAGAGTAATTATAATAGAGTTTAATGTTGTACTCCTTTGTAATATACCATTCACTATTTATCGTCGTAACTAAAGATTCTTCAATGAATAACGAATACTATTCTACTTTTTTTTTTCATACGAAAAATAAAGAGTTATCAAACGGAGCGATACGCTTTGCTACTTGAGTAGGCATAAATATTATCTATATTAATCTCTAGCGTCCTACCTTATCAAAAACTACTTTATTTCTTTGATTTACAGTAAGTTTTTGCGTTATCTAAAAGTTAATACTTAGAAAGATGATTAGAGAATATGACATGTAGTTCATTAAAATTAATATTACTCTATGCTAAGTCAATCATTGAAAACAACATCCAATGGAGCAGTGATATCTTTGCAGCACTCTGTTAAAATGTATTTTTTGATACTGGTTCCATAATTCGTTCCGTTTAGTTTATCTACAGTATTTTTTTTCTATGTTTGTCTGATAGTTCTAGTAAAGATATTTAGGAGTCTGCTCGAATAACAATAGTTTATTTTTGAATAGCAAATAAAAAAGTTATGTTCAAAAATATTGAATGACATTTTCAAATAGAACTCATGATTAGTACCGTGTTGCTTCATCCTTTTTGTTTGATGTATTCTTGTAAGTGATTCTTTACGAAGCGAGCCAGTTGTTTCGTCACATCATATCCAAATGAAACATGTTTCAATTTTTTGAAATATTTTAAATTTATTATCACGTTAATTTTTTATGAAAAGAAAGAAAATATATTAAGATAAATATACTATGGAAATTAAGCGAAATAGTTTAACGTAATAGATAAAATTCAGTATCAGGTACTTGAGTTCAATGAATCAACGAAATGACAGAAAACATGTAATTGTCATCGATAAGATCTAAGAAGAAAGATAGATTACGAACATATGACGTATCTTTTCCTGCATCTAATTATTTGATAAATTTTGTCTCTACTATATACAATATTTGATCACAACTATGCAGGCATATAATTAAATAAAATTAATGTTAGTGAGTTTTAATACACGAAAGTAAGACTTTTGATGTGCACTGCAGCTCAATAGAAGGCATCAAGATATTGATATTGATATTTTTTTGGAGTAAATTATCTATTCATAACTAAATAAGCTATTTATAAATGTGTGAGAGGATATCTACCCAGTTTGTATCAAGAAAAAAAAAGATGGTTTCATCACAGTTTCTAGTAATCCATGTGTTTTTAGGCATTCAATTAACTAAAACGAATTCGAATCAATTTTTATTTTTATAAAATTCTTAAATTATGCGAATAATGTGTTTTTTTTTGTTGTTTCTTGAATTATATTTCTTTTCATTTTCGTTATTGAATTTTGTCAGAAATGATAATTAGACGTACAAATAATAAAACTGGAAAATTAAAAGTATTCTTGAATAATACTCTTTTATTAACTAGAGTAAATTGAGATTATGATTTTTCATTTATTTTTGATCATTAGATGAAAACAAAAAGAAAAATGAATATTGATTGTTGAATATTTTGAAAATCTACAGACATATCTAAGTTACTCGTATTTAAAAAAAGGTACGGTTCAATATTTGTATTATTATGATAAACCATGATCGAAAGACAAATCTCCAACACCATCTGTTATTTGATTAGATTCATTCATATTATCAATAAGATTTGTCATAGCCGAATTTCTTCCACTTCTATTTGTACTGACATGAAGAAATGCTTGACGAAGTGTATCTTCTTCAGCAGTAACCAATGCAATAACTTTTCCAAGAATAATTAAACCATTTACCAACGGTATATAATGTCCACCTATAATCATGAAATATAGTTTAATATAAATGATTAGAATGAAAAAAATAAATAATTTAATTTCTTATACCTGTATTACAAGCTAATGTATCGTAAAAATCCCAAATTTCATATGTAGGTGTTACAGAAGCAAAAATAGTCAAAGTAATACCACGTTGATTAAGCTCACTTGACATTGTTAAAGGATTAATAGTGAAACTTGAAACATCATCAATAATCATAACTGCCAATTTTTCATGATTTGCTAAACTACCACCCTTTGAAAAAACAAAAATAAAAAAAATAAATTTGATTAAATAAATCTAATTTCACTCACATTTAAAGTTTGAAATACATTGAAACTTTGTTCTAAAAAATTATCTAAAATAATAAATAAAAATTCTATAATATACAAAAAAAGATTCATCTATAAATAATTGTCACGTTACAAAATGAAATAAATTATCCAATAGTTAAAATTTATTTATTTGCATTAGGTCTAATATACTTTTTTTTAAATTTCGACTTCTGTTTGAAATAATGTAGAAAAATATACCTTTGAAGTAGAGAAAAGAGATATAAAGATAAACACGAACTCATATGGAGAGTATATCTTCCTCGATTTATATAGAAACAAAAATAGAAAAATTCTATTCATCAATTAAACAATTTTACTTACAAAGTGCTATAATTATATTTTGATTTCCAGCTGGCATGAGGATGTTATTAAGCAGTTGTGTAAGAAAATTCATAGTTTGAACAGGTACATTTGGATTAATTAATATTTGTTGATTATGCTGACCTGTTCGAAATTGTACAAGCGATAATCTATTGGCTCTTTGACGAAATGTAAATATAACAGAATTAATTAAAGTTATCATTTAGAGTTATTGGATGAAGAATAACATGAAATAAATAAACAGCAAAATTATGTGAAGTACTTCAATGATCTTAAATTATAAGCAAAAACAATATGAATGTGTAGAATAATGCATAAAATATGAAATATGTTGTATTTATATAAAGTATTAACGCATCGATGACGCAGATCGATGGAAAACGACTTTTGTTCTCGTCAACCACTTGTATATTATTACTTATAATATTATATTTGGCTTGTGTTCTTTCTTCTTCGAATATGCATTCTTCCTGCAAAAGAGAAAAAAAAAGGGGTGTGGTCGCTTTTTTTTCTGTTCTTGTTGAATAAAATAAAAAAATATATAATAACGGTAACATGTGTACGTTTATTTATTTTAAAATTGGTTTGTACTTGTGTTGTCATATTCATATGTTTTTAAGATGAAAAATAATAAGAAAAATATCAAGGTGTAAAAGAATTTTTACTTGTCATAATAAAAAATGTAATATTGACGATTTATTAACTGACCTCTATTATAAGTATAACTCGATATATAAACCAAGTATCGATTTTTGACACACTGAAAAAATGTAGAAAATCAAATAGATGACATTTATTCATGAATCATCATTATTTATGGTACGAACCGCATAGCCCTTTAAAATATGATCGAAAGCAAGTTCATGTATGCAACATGCTTCATGAGTTTTTATCTTTCTTTCTATTCTGCTTCTTGACGGAGGAAAAAGTGCAAGAAAACACCTGTAAAATTCACGTGTTAATATTATATGTAAAAAGTGTTCTATTACAAATATCTTAGACAAATTTGTCTAAAAATCCTCATTAATAACATCTTTTCACATTCTTTATTATAATATGATAATTTGTCAATATAACCTAATATATTAATGTCATGCAGAATTTCAATAATAGATTTTTTTTAATTATTTTTATTTTGAAAATATCAATAAGTCTTTCAATTATAAAATTTGATTTTATCGGGAATCTTAGTCATAATCTTTTCTTTTTAAAAAATGTAATAAAGAAAAATAAGAGATCTACAATAAAAAATTCTTTATTTTACAAAGTATAACATTTCATTTAACAAAAAAAGCGAACACAAACTGATTATTGATTATTTAATAAATATTCAACGGTCAAAATATCTGTAAGAAGATATGTGTAAAAATAGTTGTATAATATTACAAGTGAGAGACTTGTTATTGTCACAATTAAGACATTTGATGATAATCAAAAAAATATTTGTTGAATATTAATCATGATTTCAAATTCTGATATCATTCCATTGGCTTTTTGAATATTCTTCAAGAATAACTAATCATAAATTATATGTAATATTTATCCTTAGAATATAATAATTACATAAAATCAGAAAATAATGTTCTAATCGTAAGCAAGAATACAGACAATTATGGAATCTATACCTGTTTTCTGTAAAAATACATAATAAAAATTATTAAATTGAATAATACATTGTACAACACAAAAAACAATAAACCAGAGCTGTACCTTGTTTGTTGAATTTATTTGCATTAATCAGGGATCTGCATAGTTAAATTGAGTAAAATTATTACTAGAAATACTATCAAATAAAGTGGAAATATCATTAAGAACATCACTAATAATTAAAGCAATTAGTTTTTCATCAAATCTTTGAGTCTTATCCTTTTTAAAATATAACTAAAATGAGTAATATCAAATACAACTAACTTCACTTACATTTTAGAAGTTCGATAATACTATGAGCTTCATGCAAAACATAATCACAAATAGTAAAATTTTTTGATATAATTCTGATAGTATTAGATAACAAAAAATATCATCTATACTTAAATCAGATGCATCTATTTTTTAAGAAATATCTTTATTTTTTACTTAAAATGATTAAGCTGAAAAGAAAAAAAAATGCAAAAATATTAATGACAATTACTTAGTACAAAATTCAAAATTCGATACTTTATCATCGTATACAAAAGCATATCAAAGAAAAATTTGTTTAATAAGAAAGATTTTTCTCTTATCAATTGTTTCACATTCATCTTTATCTCTTCCAAATGATTAAGTACTATTTAATCATCATATGAATCTAGTGATATCTTGAGCGGATGTACTTAAGACATATCAAAAGTAATAGCGTCAGTATCGTATTTCACTAACCAAAAGTTTGAATAAATTTTCTTTTTTTTATGGAGTAATAGAGAAAGAACCAATATCATCATAATAAAATCTTGATTAGAATTCTTTTTGCATGCGTTTTCACAAATATCTGAGACAAATCAAATGATTGTGCTTTTGGATTCTAGTTTTCAATCACTTATTAGGTTGTGAAAGGCTCTACAATATCTATAAGATCGTTTATTTTAATTGCTTACTTCTTGTTTTCATAAGAAGTGAAATTCAGTCCAATTGTCCTGAAAAATCGTTTTTTTCTTTGTCTAAACTATAAAATAAATTGTTCCTTACAATTTGTAAAGTTTTTTACAGTGCATCTTGAAGTATATTTTGTTTCTTTAATAGAACCTATTAAATGATTAAAAACTGAAATGCAAAACATGATCACTTAATTTGCCTCACATATCAGTGAAATTATACATAACAAACAGTTCTTACCAGAATTTTATTATTATGATATTAGTTAAAGAATGATCAAATAGTACAGAAAAATGGACTATCATTTTCCTTATCATCTAATTAAAAAAGAAAATACATTCATGCTGTCGATTGAGGAAATAAGATAGTGACGCCATTAGTTTTAGTATGCCCTATGTATATGAATTAGTAATCTACCGACCATGAACTGCGCGTAATCGAAATTGAATTATTGATATTCATTATATTATACTTATTTTTATTTATTAGGAATTTGGTGCATATTATCTACAAGGTATCATTAAAATTTCATAATTTTTATGCTTGTATTTATTTTTATTAAATGATGAAGTTTTTAGATGCAGGTAAAGCACGTGGTTTATAATACGACCACACTTGTGTGGAAGAAAAAGAACAAATATTTTTCTTTTTCTTTTCTTAGTCAAGAACGAACGCAGAAAAGAAAGGAAGAAAAACGATAGACATCATCTATTTATGTCGTGTGTTTGATTGTTTTTTAACTTGATAAAACAGTGATTTAAGAGATAAAAAAATAAAATTATACTAAGATTCAGATTATTACAATATTTTTAGTATCGCTGTCAAATATATTGATTTAAGTATATGAATATAAATAAGTCATTTTAATTTGCAATAAGATCATTACATCTCTATTTTATAATTTAAAAAAAACGAAGAAAAAATATTGATTTATCAGACAATAGTCGAGAATCGTCTATAATATTAATATGATAACATAGATACAGAATAATATTCATTAAGAATGACACAATCATTTATTCATATAAAACATGAAAAAATTTGTTCATATTAACGGATGTTCATAATTTGATATAATGTACAGTATATAAATTATATTCTTTAGATTTGCTTTTAATAAAATAACTGAATCAACTGAAAGAAAGAATATTATTGAAAATTCATTGATTATTTGTCCAAATTTAAGGTAAATTATTTATTCATTATTAAATAAGATATTAATAAGGATGTGAGAGTATATCAATTCAATTTAAAGCAAGAATAAAATAGATTTTTATGGTTTCTTTAGTTAAACAAAAGTACATTGAATAATTACTTGGATAACTTTGATGAAAAAAAAGCAGGCAATAATCGTAAGTTTCAACAATAAATATTTTTTGCTTATGTCTTTGGTGCTTCTTTAGTTAAATATTTTCCGTTTGTAAGACTGCAATGAATGCATCAAATCTATTTCGGTTAGTTTTCTTTTCACCTTTTGCTTTTTTTTACTTTGTCAAAAATTGAATTTACATTTACTAATATTAAAAATGAAAAGTATTCTTAGATCATGTTAGCAACAGAATGATTGTTTTATTTCGACAACAACAAATTGATACTATTTTCTTTTGTTTATTTTTATTGAAAGAAGTATATGAAAGAAAAAAAAA